>RCUC01084732.1:0-17193 GCA_003697995.1 Taxidea taxus jeffersonii
TCTGTCTGCCTGTGCTCGCTCCCGCTCTCTCTCTGACAAATAAAAAAATAAAATCTTTTAAAAAATCACATACTTAGGACGCCTGGGTAGCTCAGTTGGTTGAGCGGCTGCCTTCCGCTCAGGTGGTGATCCCAGCATCCTGGGATCGAGTCCCGCGTGGGGCTCCTTGCTCGGCGGGGAGCCTGCTTCTCCCTCTGCCTCTGCCTGCCTCTGTCTGCCTGTGCTCGCTCTCTCTCTCTCTCTCTAACTAATAAATAAATAAGATCTTAAAAAAATTTTAAAAAATCACATACTTTTACTCAAAATGCATATAATCTGATGTAACATCCTTCAGTCACAGATCATGCTTATTTTTGTTTGTGTGCTATTTTACTCTCAGGAAACAGTTAAAATCACTTTATCATCCTTGCTTTTTTTTAACTTATTTAGCTTAGTGTTTGTGATACTGATTTACTACAGGACAATGGTTCTCAATCAAGAATAATAAATCAGAACTTCTGATAGTAATTCCAACATACCTGTGTTTTTAAAAGGTAACCAAAACAAAACTGCTATGCATCCCTGGTTAAGACAGAAAAACTCTCAGGGCACCTGGGTGGCTCAGTCTGTTAAGAGTGCATTCAGCTCGGTCATGATCCTGGGATCAGGTCCCTCATCAGGCTCCCTGTTCAGCGGGTTGCCTTCTTCTCCCTCCCTCTTTGCTGCTCCTCATGCTTGTTCTCTCTATATATATATTCCTCTCTCAAATAAATAAATAATATATTTTTAATTTTTTTAAAAAGAAAAAACTATTTTAGATACTCTAAACATAAAGAGTAAAAAGTTTTAAAAGTTACTAACAATTTTATAAGAAAACATAAAATTAAATAACTTTATCATAATAGATCAAACAAGGGACAGGGTAAAGAGGTTAAGTTATCATTGCCTATAGTTTCCTTAATACAGATGAAAGTATCTGAGATTCAGGGACAGTTCCTTGTATCTTGGTATCACCCACTCACTTAGAGGCAAGGGAGGATAGCATGGGCTTTGGATTAAGACCAGACTTGAACACATCCTAGTCTATTAACCTTTGAAAAAGTTACTTAACCTTCCTAAGTCTCAGTTTTCTCATTGTAAAATGAAACAGTAATAGTACCTACTTCATTTAGCTGTGGTTAAAATTAAATGAGATGACGTATTCAAAGAATTTAGTAAAGTCCCTGGCATACTGTAATTGCCCAGAAAAAAAGAACCATTTATTGTCTTGTTCATAGTATACACACTAGGCACTTGAGTGTTCATGTTTACAATTACAAAAATAATTACTATCATTTGTATAGCACTTTACTGTTTAAACCTATGTTATTACAATTAATCCTTACGAAAGTCTGTAAGTTAGGCACATTATACATATTTTACAGGTGAGAAAAAATAGCCACAAATGGGTAATTCAGCTTAAAATGGGAAACCTGGAAATGAGAGAACATAATGTGTTCAGAGGACTTCTTTATATTGGAGGGAAGAGTGCAAAAAGATTAGGCTTGAAAAGCAGTCTCTTGAAACTATAATTTAAATTGTGATTTACAACTATGGTTAGTCCTGATATATATGTATATAATCATTTTGTTTTTGTGTTGCCTCCAAAATCATAACCAGACTGGACAAAATCACACTAAATGATTATTAAATTAATCTAAATTCCTAGACTTATTTCTGAGATGCATATATATTTATGGGACTTTCTCATAATATTGTCTGGCTAATGACATACAAATAGCACATCTATTAATAGAACCAATGTCATGATATATGGAGAAGATTGATAAATGAGCATCTCACCTATATATTTATATAGACTACAGAAATCAAATTCTATTTGAGTTTGTGTCTTTCCAAAAAAGCTCACACTTTTAGTTAATGTGATCATCCTAGGTTTTGCTGATTTTTTTTTTCTTGTAAGCAACAGGTGTTTGTTTCTTTCCACCCAGCTGAGGTATGATTACTACAGAAGAGCTACTGGACACTGTGCTTCCACGGGCTTCATATTTTCTTCTTCTCCCTTGGATTTTATCCAAAGCTAATTTTGTTTAATCAACCTGCTGCTGCTGTAGAAGTCACATCTGTTCAAATTTACACTCTTTATCATGGCTGACATGTTGTTTGTGTATCTGTTTACCTCAAACCTAGTTCTAACTGCCTCTAGTTGATAATTTGTGATTTCTTCCTTCAGTCTATTACAGGTTAGTAGACATTGTGTTTTTTATGCAAAGTGACTCATTTCCCTTATTTTTTGTCCCTTATATTACCTGATATTGTCTTTTAAAGGAAGCTAAAACTTACATGACAAGGAAAGTACAGATTAGTGAATTGAATGGAAACCAAAATAATTTTCCCGATTGCTCACTTTTAGATAACCATCAAAATATGTTCTAGTAATAGGCAATCCAACCACTATGAAACCCAGAAAACATATCAAAGCACTTACTACATACTACCTTTTCAATGTGTATGACGAGCAATATATAGGAAAGGATGCTCAGTTCCAGCACATTTTTAAAGAAAGACCCTGGCAAAATTTAAGAGTTAGGAGAATAAAAATATATCTCCATGGTGAATATGTGAACCCGTAATTTCAGCTACAAAATTCAGTTCAATTAGATCTAAGATGGTTAATTTTAAGAGAATCTTTTAAAAATGAATGTAAAAATAAAGATACTAGTAGACATCATTATATTTTGTATATTGGAGTGAAGAAAAGAGATTAAGACAATATAAGATGCAGCAGCAGGAAGGCAAAATATTCCAATTTTACAAGGTGAATTAATATTGAATACTGAAATTAGGAATATCAAATAATGCATCATGAATTAGTAAGATCATATGTAAGACCAATTAATAGTTATTAGACCAGAAACACATGAGAAAAAGCACAATTAAAATAGATTAAATGCATATAGCACAAAGTGTACATCTAAGTAATAAATAGTAACACCACCAGGCAGACCAGTGAAGAATAGTATGGATGAAAAACTGGCATAGTAAAAAATACTGGTGTTATTTCTCAAAAAACCCTGACTATTTATTAAGTATCTCCTATACTGAATATTTTAAAAGTCTAAAAAGTACTTTGAGATTTCATTGATTTCTACAATATCTCCCAGGGAAGAGAACCAGCCAAAGAAAGATTAAGGTACAATATTCATTTGCAGTAAAATAAGTTCCAATTGTCTACACAAGAGACATATACATTCTGTATTCATTCTCTACCTATTTTTCAGATATAGGTATCTATTTCACTGGTGACCTATGTAAAATATAAGAGACATCTTTCTGAACTATGTTATGATTGTAAATGGAACAAAACTTTGTTCTTTTGATTTGGAGGACTATAAGAAAAAGAGGAAAAAAAGGAAAGTGCCTTTCAGGTTTCAAAGCTATATTATCTCCTAAACTTTTTTTTTTTTAATGTTTCATCCATGCTATATAGTCTATCTTTTTATTTTCACACTTAGGCAGTTGAGAATACATACTGATAATATGACAAAACTTTCAGCAATTGGAGTAAATGCTCATGACACTTGGAATAATTTCACTGGTGCTGGGAATATTTATATCAATTTTTCAAGTATCAGGTTTAGTCAAATTTTCCTTTTTAAAGAACATTGACAGATAAGAGATTTCAAAACCCGGTTCTCTCTAATTTCTTGAGAAGTATTAAGATTAGTAGCAAAGAAATATAAATTCTATGACCCTGAAGACAAGAAGATTAATGGGAAAAGAAACCAAATTTCAACAGTGTAATGTTTAATTCAAGTACAGGAAATTAATGCCTAAGGTAGATGCTTGTTTTGGAACAGAAGCATAATAATGGATCTGAATGTATTACATAAATTCTCATTAAATGTCTTCATTTGTATATATTGAAATCATGAATTTCATAATATCTGCTGCACTAAGTTAACCACTACCTGGGGGAAAGAATCTACTACACTTGAAATGGTTGGTGAAGGAGTCTTTAACACTCTTTTGGCTTAAAAAATTGCTTCATTGGGCTCCTGGGTGGCTCAGTTGGTTAGTCTGACTCTTAATTTCAGCTCAGGTCATGATCTCAGGATCTTAGGATTGGACTCCAGGGTTTTGGGATAGAGCTCCACATAGAGCTCCAGGATGGGCTCCATACTCAACAGGGAGTCTGCTTGAGATTCTCCCCTCTCCCTCTGCCCCTCCCCCTGCCCATGCCCTCACTCTCTCTTTCAAGTAAATAAATATTTCTCTTTTTTTAGAGAACTATATTGAATTTAGAAACTCTGTTAATTTACCTTCTTTTTTTTTCCCCTAATGCTACCCCTTGCTACTGTTCTGCACATAGGAGAAAGTCACATTTTTGTACTAGAGCTTCTGTAAGAACAGCTACACTGAAGCTAAGCATTATCTCAGATTCAAAGGTTATTTGAGAAGCTGCCCAAAGGAAAAGTTGTTTTTTAGTATGTTCATCACTTATTTTTTGAAGTATTAAAATGAATTTATCTTCTAACATATTGATAAAGCTTTGATCAGAAGTGTCACACCGGAGGGGCCCATGGGTGACATAGTTGGTTAAGCATATGACTATTAATTTCAGCTCAGGGCAAGATGTTGAGGTTGTGGGATTGAGCCCTGTGTCAGGCTACACAATTGGTGTGAAGCCTGATTGAGATTCTCATTCTCTCTGCCCCTCCCCATCCAGCCCATGCTCTCTCTTTCTCTTAAAAAAAAAAAAAAAAAAGTGAAAGTGTAGTACTTAAACTTTCAATAGTTACAAAAAAATAGTTTTGCCCCAGTGTATGGGAAATACTAGTTGACTCATGCCTTTTAATAGTTTGAAAGAAATGGTACTGAGTAGATTCTGAGACTTCTATTTTTATCTCTTTTTATCTCTATTTTATCTTTTACCTTACAGAGACATGACGCATTGTGGACTCACAGACTTTGTTTTTTTTTTTTCTTTGTTAATGAATGTTTTATAGTAAAGAATAAAAATGGCATCCACAAAATTTAATTGTAATTAATAAAATGCATGCTGTTATTTACCTTGGGAGACATCCAGGACAATATTTTTTTTTTTTAAAGCTTAACACACGAGAGACTGTGGACTTTGAGAAACAAACTGAGAGTTTTGGAGGGGAGGGTGGTGGTTCAGGGTTGGGTGAGCCTGGTGGTGGGTATTAAGGAGGGCACGTATTACATGGAGCACTGGGTGTGGTGCATAAACAATGAATCTTGGAATACTGAAAAAAATTACAAAATAAAAGCTTAATACAATATGAAAATGTGATATATATTTATGTATGATGAAATCTTATGTTGAATATGTTAAAAACCATTACCATTTATTAATGACCTACATTTTTGCCCTGTTCTTTTGTAAGATGCTCTCTATTTTGAGAGTGGTAGTGGTCATGGTAATAATACATAAATTTCTAAAATACTTTAGGGCAGATTCATTTCAAAGTTTTATATTTTTTGAAAGAAAGGTTGCAGTCATATAAATATGGGTGATCTGAGGAGCACGGCAGAGGAAAGCAGGGGGAAGGGGGAGAAGTAGGATATTACTAAAGAAAATATATATCTTTTAGCACAAAGTTTCCAGACAGTCCTGAACAGATCTACAGATTTGTTTGTAACTTATTTAACACTGTCTTGTATTTTTTAATATATATTTTTAAATTTTTAAATAGTTTTAGCTTTAAAGATTAATTACAAAGTAGTATAGAGTGTTCCATATATATATCTCACACTAAGCTTCCTTAATTATTAATGGTTTACTTTATTATGGTACATTTTTCATAATTAATAAACTAATATTGATACATTATCATCAATTAAAGATCATACTTGATTTTATTTCCTCCACTTTTCTCTACTACCCTTTTCTGTTCCAGGATTCCATTCCAAATACTATATTACTACATTTAGTCATTTGGTCTCATTAGTTTCCTATTTTCTGTGACAGTTTCTCCTGCTTTCTCTATTACCTTAACAGTTTTGAGGATTACAGGTCAGGTACTTTGTAGAATGTTCACAATTTGGATTTGTCTGATGTTTTTCTCTCAGTGAGCCTGGAGTTATAGGATTTATTTATTTATTTATTTATTAAATCATTTATTCATATCAGCATGGACTCATGACCATTTTTTACATCTTGGGCTAACACCCAGTACTACTTATATATTTTCTTGCTCACATCATTCCAGCTTTGGACATTGTGACCTCATTTGGTTGGCTGCTGTTTCCCTTTTATGCCTGCCTTTTTTTTTTTTTTAATTTTCTTATTTAGGACTTTGCATTTTCTGGCACTAAAAGATGCTCCAAGTTAATTATGTACATTTTCTATCCCAATACTAGAATCAGCCATTTTTCTAAGGAACCCTGGAAAGTAACATTAGAATCCAAAATCTGATTGCTAGACATGCTTGTCACTATCTGGGCATCATTACTTCTAGGCTTTCTCAGGTGACAAAGCAAGGAAATATTTGTGTATACATATATATATGTATATATATACATATATATATAGCATTAGCATATGTGTGTGTGTGTGTATGCAATCATCTACCTCTGTCTTAAGTTAAACATGTGTTCATACTCATGTCTTTCACTTAAATTCACTACTAGATGGATCAAAATAACTTCCCCACCTTGCTTATTTATTAACTCACACTTCAACCATGAGAAACATGGCTCATAGCACCCATCTTCCATTTGATTAGTTGTTCAATTTCAGTATACATGTACAGTGGTTTTAAAATTGTTAGCTTTTACATATGAGGAACAATCTTATCAAATAGAGTACAGTACTTATAAAAAGTTTATTTTGCCTTTATTCTTATAGACACCATTCATTTAAACAGTTATTTAAGTTAGAAACTTACTCCCCTACATGTTTCTTTGACATTATTTCATACATTTGTGATGCAGATTGTTTTGTCACATTCTGGACTCTAACATAGGATTTGTTCTGATTCCTTAAGTGATATTTTAAAATTTAAATGATATTAAATGATATTTTAAAAATTTCAAAGTTTAGTTCGACTCGTTATAAAAAGTTCAGTGAGTTTTGACAAATCAAGTGTATAAGGAATCTACAATTATAGCATTAGAAAGAATAGTTTCATTACCTTAAAAATCCCTGTTTTTCATCTTTTCAATAACACTCTCCCTCTCTCCCCACCCCCAAAACTCCTTGGCAATCATTTATACTTGTCAATCTCCATGGTTTGTCTTTTCCAAAATTTCATCTTATTGGAATCATATGGCATGTAGCTTTTTAAGAATGGCTTTTTCCTTAGCAATATGCATTTATCTATGTTTTTTTTTTTTTCATGGCGTGATAGCTCTTTTTTTTCTTCTTTTTTTAAAATTTGTATAGGAAAAAGACAAGAAAATTTTTTGTTTCTTGGTAAGAATAATGTGATTAATAAAAATCTATATTCACAGAAATATCTAATTACTGAAATAGATAGAGTCTTCTTTAACTGCATAAACTTAGCTATAGGTTTATAATATGTGAATATTTCTAATCTTCACCTAAATTATACAATGGCATTTCTCTTTTTCTGGATATTTTACTTTATGTAACTTATAAAAGTTTTGTTGGATATAGCTTATAAAAATTTTATCCATTAGGACTTTCAAATAGATTTTTAAAAGATCAATCATTGATGTTGGCTAACGTCACCACACTGTATATACTTAAAAGAAGGTGATCTGTAAATTCTTCCTATAAAAAACATTCTTACTTTATCAGTAGCCACTTGCTTTGAACCCAGTATGTAAAGCTTTCTTTTTAATAGTTGAAAGTGTAAAACATTTTCTTTTGTAGTTTAATTTTTTTTTTAGGTGGGGGAAGGGGCAGAGGGAGAGAGAGAGGGTCCTTTTTTTTTTTTTCCATAGATATTATTTATGTATTTATTTGTCAGGGAAAGAGCATGCACAAGCAGGTGGAGCAGCAGGTAGAGGGAGAAGCAAGCTCCCTGCTGAGCAGGGAGCCCAATGTGGGACTCAATCCCAGGACCCTGGGACCACGACCTGATCCAGAGGCAGATGCTTAACCAACTGAGCCACGTAGGTGCCCCCAGGGAGAGAGAGAATCTTCAACAGGCTCCACACCCAGCATGGAGCCTGATGCAGGGCTCATTCTCACAATGCTAAAATCGTGACCTGAGACAAAATCAAGAGTTAGATGCTTAGATGCTCTTGTAGTTGAATTTCTTTAATTGAAGTATTATTGACATACATGTTATATTAGTTTCAGGCATACAACATAATGAACTGACAATTTTATACATTACACAATGCTCACCAGAAAAAAAATGTATATTTACCATCTGTTACCATACAATGCTATTATAATATTGTTGATTATAATACCTGTGTTTTTTTATCACTGAGTAATATTTCAATGTATGGTTGAATACAGTTTGTTTATTCATTCACTATCAAAGGACATCTGGGTTGTTATCATTTTTTTGGCAATTATAAATAAAGCTGCTACAAATATTTGCATGCAAGATTTTTTTTTCTTGTTTTGTGGACATAATTTCCTTAACTCAGTACAATAAATACCCACAGTGTGATTATTGGAATGTATGATAAGACTGTGTTTAGTTATCTAAAAATTGCCAAGCTGTCTTCTAAAATGACTGTACCATTATGCATTACCATCTGAAATGAATGAGATTTCTTCTTGTTCCACATTCTTACCAGCAGTTTATGCTGTCAGTGGTTTATATCTTAGCCATTTCAATAAGTGCATCATTGTATCTTATTATTGTTTACATTTCAATTTCCTAAAGACAAATAATGTTTAACATATTTTTCAATATTAACTTGTCATATGTATATCTTCTTTGGCAAAGTGTTCAGATCTATATTGCCCATTGTTTTATTATTCTTAAGTTTTAAGGTGTGTGTATTTTGGATACAAGTACTTTATTAGACATACATTTTTAATTTTTTCCCTCAGGCTGTTGTTTTATTTTTGATTATTTTAATGGGGTTTTCTACCAAGCTTAAGTTTTTAATCTTTATTAAACTTTACTAGAAGTTCAACATCATTTTTTTTCATGCATCCTGCTTTTGTGTTTTACATAAAAAGCTTATCACTACACCCAAGATCATATTAATTTTCCTCTGTGGTTCGGTTAAAAAGTTTTATATGTTTACATTTTACATATATGTCCACAATCCATTTTGATTTAATAGCTGCAAAAGCTGTAAGGTCTATTTATAGGTTGTTTTTTTGTTTTATACAGAACTCCGTTTCAACACCCTATGTTGAAGTTACTCATTTCTTAATCAAATTTTCGTTGTTACTTTCTCAAAGACCAGTTGATTGTGTGTGTTTGGGTCTATTTCTAGGAATACCTATTTTGTTCCATTGTTCTATGTTTCTACAATTTCACCAATACCACACTATCTGGATGACTGTAGCATTATAGGTAATCTTGAAATTAAGTAATGAATTCTCCCATTTTGTTTTTCAGTATTGCGTTGGCTATTCTCAATCTTTTTTGTTTGTTTGTTTGTTTGTTTTTATATGAACATTAAAATCTGTTTGCAAAATAGTTTGGTGGTATTTTGATTGCAATACTGTTAAATATAGAGATCAAGTTGGAAAAAAATTGACACAATATTGAGTCTTTCATTTTTTTAATTTTTTTTAAAGATTTTATTTTATTTATTTGACAGACAGAGATCACAAGTAGGCAGAGAGGCAGGCAGAGAGAGAGGAGGAAGCAGGCTCTCCACGGAACAGAGAGCCCAATGCGGGGCTCGATCCCAGGACCCTGGGATCATGACCTGAGCGGAAGGCAGAGGCTTCAACCCGCTGAGCCACCCAGGCGCCCCAATATTGAGTCTTTTAAACCATCAGATGAAATATCTTTTTTATTAGACCTTTAATTTCCTCTTTTTATTTTTTTTTATTTGAGCATAGTTGACACACAGTGTTACATTAGTTTCAGGTGTACAATATTGTGATTCAATATTTATACACATTACAAAATAGACAGCACAATGTCTAGTTACCATCTGTCACTATACGAAGTTGTTACAATATTATTGATTATATTCCCTATGCTGTGCATTTTCTCCCTTTGTCTTATTCATTCTACATCTAGAAGACTGTATCTCTTAATCCACTTCACCTATTTAGTCTATCCTCCATCCCCTTTCCCTCTGAAAACCATCAGTTTTATCTTCATACCAAAAAGTCTGTTTCTGTCCTATTTTGTGTGCTCATTTGTTTTGTTCTTTAGATTCCACATATAAGTAAAATCATAGAGTACTTGTCTCTCTTTGACTTATTTCACTTAACATAATACCCTCTAAGTACATTCATGTTGCCACAAATGACAAGATTTTATTATTTTTATGGCTGATTAGTATTCCACTATATTATTATTATTATTATTATCTATTATTCCATTACATATGCATACAAACACACACATACCACGTCTTGTATTATATTCATTCATAAGTGAACATTTAGGTTGTTTCCATATCTTGGCTGTTAGTGAACATAGTGGTGTTCATAGTGGTAAATTAGTGTTTTCACTTTCTTCAGATAAATACCTAGAAGTGGAGATGCTGGATCATATGGTGTATCTATTTTTAATTTTTTGAGAAATCTCCCTACTGCTTCCCATAGTGGCTGCACCAATTTATATTTCCACCAAAGGTGCTTGAGGGTTCCCTTTTCTCCACATACTCACCAACACTTCTTATTTCTTGTCTGTTTGATAAGAGCCATTATGACTAATATTAGGTGATATTTTATTGTAGTTTTGATTTGCATTTCCCTGATGGTTAGTGAGCATCTTTTCATGTGTCTATTGGTCATAGGCATGTTTTTTTGGAAAAATTATCTCAGTCCATTTTTAATTGGATTGCTTAATTTCTTTTTGATATTGATTTATATGAGTTCTTTATTTTAGATGTTAACCTCTTATCAGATATATCACTGCAGCTAACTTCTCCTGTTCATTAGGTTGCCTTTTTGTTTTGTTGATAGATTCCTTCATTGTGCAAAAGACTTTAGTTTGATGTAGTCCTATTTGTTTATTTTTGCTTAGTTGCCCTTGCCTTCCAAAACAATATCACAAAGACTGATGTCAGAGAGCTTGCTGCCTATATTTTCTTCTATGTTTCAGGCCTTACATTTAAGTATTTAATCCATTTTGAGTTTATTTTTATATATAGTGTAAGAACGTGGTCCAGTTTCATTCTTATATATGTGGCTGTCTAGTTTTCCCAGAACCATTTATTGAAGAGGCTGTCTTTTCCCCCATAGCATATTATTGTCTCTTTGCCATATATTAATTGATCATAAAAATATAAGCATAGATTTACTCTGGGCTCTCTATTCTGTCCCATTGATCTGTGTTTTTGTTTGTTTGTTAGTGCCTATAACATCCTATTTTGATTACTATAGCTTTTTAGTATAATTTGGAATCTGGGAGTATACGTGTTTATTTATTTATTTATTTATTTATTTATTTATTTATTTATTTATTTAATTTCTTCTCAGTATAACAGAATTCATTGTTTATGCACCACACCTGGTGCTCCATGTAATACGTGCCCTCCATAAAACCTACCACATGGCTCCCCCAACCTCCCACCACCCGCCCCTTCAAAACCCTCAGAATGTTTTTCATGGTCCATAGTCTTCCATGGTTCAACTCTCCTTCCAATTTCCCTCAACTCCCTTCTCCTCTCCATCTCCCCATGTCCTCTGTGTTATTTGTTATGCTCCACAAATAAATGAAACCTTATGATAATTGACTTTCTCTGTTTGACTTATTTCACTCAGTATAATCTCTTCCAGACCCGTCCATGTTGATACAAAAGTTGGGTATTCATCCTTTCTGATGGAGGCATAATACTCCATATTGTATATGGACCACATCTTCCTTATCCATTCGTCCGTTGAAGGGCATCTTGGTTCTTTCCACAGTTTGGCAACCATGCTTATTGCTGCTATGAACATAAGGGTACAGATGGCCCTTCTTTTCACTACATCTGTATCTTTGGGGTAAATACCCAGTAGTGCTATTGCAGGGTCATAGGGAAGTTCTAATTTTAATTTCTTAAGGAATCTCCACACTGTTTTTCAAAGTGGTTGCACTAACTTGCATTCCCACCAACAGTGTCAGAGGGTTCCCCTTTCTCCACTTCCTCTCCAACGTGTGTTGTTTCCTGTCTTGCTAAATTTGGCCATTCTAACCGGTGTAAGGTGGAATCTCAATGTGGTTTTGATTTGAATCTCCCTGATGGCCAATGATGATGAACATTTTTTCATATGTCTGATAGCCATTTGTATGTCTTCATTGGAGAAGTGTCTGTTCATGTATTCTGCCCATTTTTTGACATGATTATCAGTTTTGTGTGTGTTGAGTTTGAGAAGTTCTTTATAGATTCTGGATATCAGCCTTTTGTCTGTACTGACATTTGCAAATATCTTCTCCCATTCCGTAGGTTGCCTCTTTGTTTTGTTGACTGTTTTGTTTCCTGCAGAGAGGCTTTTGATCTTGATGAAGTCCCAAAAGTTCATGTTCACTTTTGTTTCCTTTGCCTTTGGAGACATATCTTGAAAGAAGTTGCTGTGGCTGATGTCGAAGAGGTTACTGCCTATGTTCCCCTCTATGATTCTGATGGATTCCTGTCTCAGTTTGAGGTCTCTTATTCATTCCAAGTTTATCCTTGCGTAAGGTGTAAAAGAATGGTTGAGTTTCATTCTTCTACCTATAGCTGTCCAATTTTCCCAGCATCATTTATTGAAGAGACTGTCCTTTTTCCACTGTATATTTTTCCTGCTTTGTAGAAAATTATTTGACCATAGAGTTGAGGGTCCATATCTGGGCTCTCTCTTCTGTTCCACTGGTCTATGTGTCTGTTTTTATGCCAGTGCTATGTTGTCTTGGTGATCACATCTTTGTAGTAATGCTTGAAATCAGGTAGTGTGATGTCACCAGTTTTGTTTTTCTTTTTCAGCATTTCCTCAGCAATTTGGGGTCTCTTCTGATTCCATACAAATCTTAGGATTATTTGCTCCAGCTCTTTGAAAAATACCGGTGGAAATTTGATCGGAATGGCATTAAAAGTATAGATTGCTCTAGGCAGTATAGACATTTTAACAATGATTATTCCAATCCAAGAGCATGGAATGGTCTCCCATCTTTTTGTGTCTTCTTTGACTTCTTTTATGAGTGTTCTGTAGTTCCTCGAGTACAGATCCTTTACCTCTTTGGTTAGGTTTATTTCCAGGTATCTTATGGTTCTTGGTGCTATACTAAATGGAATTCATTCTCTAATTTCCCTTTCTGTGTTTTCATTGTTAGTGTATAAAAAAGCAACTGATTTCTGTACATTGACTTTGCAACCTGCCACATTAATGAATTGCTGTATGAGTTCTAGTAGTTTGGGGGTGGAGTCTTTTGAGTTTTCCATATAAAGTATCATGTCATCTGTGAAGAGATGAGAGTTTGACTTCTTCATTGCCAATTTGGATACCTTTTTATTTCTCTTTGTTGTCTGATTGCTGTTGCTAGGACTTCTAATACTATGTTGAACAAGAGTGGTTAGAGTGGCCATCTTTGTTGTGTTCCTGATCTCAACGGGAAGGCTGTGAGCTTTTTCCCTTTGAGGATGATATTTGCTGTGGATTTTTCATAGATAGATTTTATGAAGTTCAGGAACATTCCCTCTATCCCTATACTTTGAAGCGTTTTAATCAGGAACGGATGCTGGATTTTGTCAAATGCTTTTTCTGCATCAATTGAGAGGACCATGTGGTTCTTCTCTCTTCTCTTATTGATTTGTTCTATCACATTGATTGATTTGAGAATGTTGAACCACCCTCGGAACCCAGGTATGAATCCCACCTGGTCATAGTGGATAATTTTTTTAATGTGCTGTTGGATCCTATTTGCTAAGATCTTGTTGAGAATCGTAGCATCCATATTCATCAGGGATATTGGTCTGAACTTCTCCTTTTTGGTGGGGTCTTTGCCTGGTTTGGGGATCAGGACAATGCTGGCTTCATAAAAAGAGTCTGGAAGTTTTCCTTCTATTTCAATATTTTGAAACAGCTTCATGAGAATAGGTGTTTTTCTTATTTGAAAGTTTGGTAGAATTCCCCAGGGAATCCATCAGATCCTGGGGTCTTGTTTTTTGGGAAGTTTTTGATCACTGCTTGAATCTCATTACTGGATATTGGTCTACTCAGGTTGTCAATTTCTTCCTGGTTTAGTTTTGGAAGTTTATAGTTTTCCAGGAATGCATCCATTTCATCTAGGTTGCTTAACTTACTGGCATATAACTGTGGATAATAACTTCTGATGATTGTTTCTATTTCCTTGGTGTTGGTTGTGATCTCTCCCTTTTCATTCATAATTTTATTAATTTGGGCCTTCTCTCTTTTCTTTTCGATTAGCATGGCCAATGGTTTATCGATCTTATTGATTCTTTCAAAAAAATCAGCTTCTAGTTTCCTGGTGCATTCTACTGTATCTCTAGTTTCTATCTCATTGATCTCTGCTCTAATCTTGATTATTTCCCTTCTTGTGTGTGGAGTTGGCTTAATTTGTTGTTGATTTTTCAGTTCTTTAATGTGTAGAGACAGCTGGTATATTCTGGATTTTTCAATTTTTTTGAGGGAGGCTTGGATGGCTATGTATTTCCCCCTTAGGACTGCCTTTGCTGTAACCCATAGGTTTTGGGCCGAAGTGTCTTCATTCTCATTGGTTTCCATGAAATGTTTAAGTTCTTCTTTAAACTCCTGGTTGATCCAAGCATTCTTTAGCCAGGTGGTCTTTAGTTTCCTGATGTTTGAGTTTTTTCCATACTTTTCCTTGTGATTGAGCTCCAGTTTCAAAGCACTGTGATCTGAGAATATGCAGGGAATAATCTCAATCTTTTGGTATCGGTTGAGCCCTGATTTGTGACCCAGTATGTGGTCTATTCTGGAGAAGTTTCCATGTGCACTCGAGAAGAATGAGTATTCTGTTGTTTTAGGGTGGAATGTTCTGTATATATCTATGAGGTTCATCTGGTCCAATGTTTCATTCAATGCTCTTGTTTCTTTACTGATTTTCTGGTTGGATGATCTGTCTATTACTGAGAGTGGTGTAATAAGATCCCCTACTATTAATGTATTCATATTAATATGACTCTTTATCTTGATTAACTGTTTTCTTGTGTAATTGGCTGCTCCCATATTGGGGGCATAAATATTTACAATTGTTAGATCTTCTTGGTGGATAGTCCCTTTAAGAATTATGTAGTGTCCTTCTGTATCTCTGACTACAGTCTTTAGTTTAAAATCTAATTCATCTGATATGAGAATCGCTACCCCAGCCTTCTTTTGAGGCCCATTGGCATGAAAAATGCTTCTCCATCCCTTCACTTTCAGTCTGGGTGTATCCTTATATTCGAAATGGGTCTCTTGTAGACAACATAAGGATGGGTCCTGTCATTTTATCCAATCTGCAACCCTGTGTTGTTTTATGGGCGCATTTAGGCCATTCACATTGTGATTACTGAGAGATATTTTTTTTTATTGACATCATGTTACCTTTGAAGTCTTTATTTCTGTAGATTGTCTCCATATATTTCTTTTTTTAAAGATTTTATTTATTTACTTGACAGACAGAGATCACAAGTAGGCAGAGAGAGAGAGAGAGGAGGAAGCAGGCTGTCTGCAGAGCAGAGAGCCTGATGTGGGGCTTGATCCCAGGACCCTGACCTGAGCTGAAGGCAGCAGCTTTAACCCATTGAGCCACCCAGGTGCCCCCTCCATATATTTCTGTTCCATGACATTCTTAGGATTTTTTCTCTTTTATAGACCCCCCCTGAATATTTACTGCAGTGTTGGCTTTTTGGTCGCATACTCTTTTAAACCTTGCTGGTCTTGGAAACTCTTTATCTCTTCATCTATTTTGAATGTCAGTCTTGCTGGGTAAAGTATTCTTGGCTGCATGTTCTTCTCATTTAGTGCCCTGAATATGTCTTGCCAGCCCTTTCTGGCTTGTCAGGTTTCCTTGGACAGGTCTGATGTTATCCTGATGGGCTTTCCTCTGTGTGTAAAGAACTTCTTTGTCCTAGCTGCTTTCAAGAGATCCTGTCTACAATATAGTTCATCATTTTCACAATTAGGTGTGTCGAGGTCTTTCTAGGTTCTATGATCTTGGGGACAGACTTTTCTGCCTCTAGTACACGAATGCTGGTTCCATTAACCATATTGGGAAAATTTTCTTGGAGAATTTGTTCAACTATATCTTCTAGTCTTTCTCCTCCCCCTCAGGGATTCCAATAATTCTGACGTTGGAACGTTTCATGGCATCATTTATTTCCCTAATTCTGTTTTCATGGCTTCTAAGCTGTTAGTTCCAGGTTTCCTCCTGATCTTTTTGCTCTATCTGTTTGTCCTCCAGATCACTAATTCTATCTTCTGCCTCAGTTACCCTAGCTTTTAGAGAATTTAGATTAGATTGGAACTCAATGAGAACATTGTGAACATCATCCCTGGTGGCTTTCACTTCTGCCCTAACCAATTCCATTTTGTCATCCATGGCTTTCTCCAACCTAGCTATTGCCTGGATAATTGTTAGGCTGAATTCCCTTTCTGGCATATTGTCTATGTCCATAGCCATTAGTTCTGTTGCAGAAGGCCCAGCCTCTGAATTTTTCTTCTGTTGGGCATTATTCCTCCTAGTCATTTTGGTGAGAGATGGCTGAAGGGATGTAGCTGAATGTATCAAACGTGGTGCAGGCAAGGTGCACCCTGGAACATTTCTGAGCAATCAAGAGTCCCCTCCCAAAGGAAAGAAAAAAGAAAGTTAAAAAAAAAAAAAGGGGGGGGAACGCCTGGGTGGCCCAGTGGGTTAAAGCCTCTGCCTTCTGCTCAGGTCATGATCTCAGGGTCCTGGGATTGAGCCCCACATCTGGGTCTCGGCTCAGCGGGGAGCCTGCTCCCCTCTCTCTCTGCCTGCCTCTCTGCCTACTTGTGATCTCAGTCTCTCTGTCAAATAAATAAAATCTTAAAGAGAGAGAGAGAGAGAGAGAGAAAGGAAAAAAAAAGAAAGATAAAATAAAAGAGAAGGCCCAGCCCAAATGGGCCCCAAGGTAAGATTTATGAAGTATACAAACAAAAACAGACAAACAAAA
>RCUC01084736.1:0-54015 GCA_003697995.1 Taxidea taxus jeffersonii
GTGGGAATGCAAGCTGGTGCAACCACTCTGGAAAACAGCATGGAGGTTCCTCAAAAAATGGAAAATAGAGCTACCTTATGACCCAGCAATTGCACTACTGGGTATTTACCCTAAAGATACAAACGTAGTGATCCGAAGGGGCACGTGTACCCGAATTTTTATAGCAGCAATGTCCACAATAGCCAAGTTATGGAAAGAACCTAGATGTCCGTCAATAGATGAATGGATAAAGAAGAGGTGGTATATATATACGATGGAATACTATGCAGCTATCAAAAGAAATGAAATCTTACCATTTGCGACGACATGGATGGAACTAGAGCGTATTATGCTTAGCGAAATAGGTCAACTGGAGAAAGACAACTACCACATGATCTCCCTGATATGAGGAAGTGGAGATGCAACGGGGGTGGGAGTTAAGGTGGTAGGAAAAGTAAAAATGAAAGAAGATGGGATTGGGAGGGAGACAAACCAAAAGAGACTCTTAATGTCATAAAACAAACTGAGGGGGGTGGGGGGAAGAGGGGTTGGGAGAGGGTGGTGGGGTTACATTATATGTTTAAATAAAGCTTAAATAAAGTTAAAAAAAAAACTGCTTCAGTGCCTTCCTATCACCTTTCCAACTGTATTTAAGCAGTGGTACACTCAGTGACTTTGTTAAGTGGCCTTTGTTTCTTCTCTGCAGTTTTTCCCCCAAGAGTTATGTTCAATGCCTGAGAGCACTGGGGCTCACACCCATATTCTTTCAGCTTCCATAGTTGCATTGTATTGGACTGAATGGCCAAGTATTTAAACCAATATTTTGGCAAAACTTAAAATCAATCATTATAGAAAGGACTTTGGGAACACAAGAATTAAATCTTAAATGTTTCAAAGAAATGGAATTAGTATTCCAGTATAAAAAGTCACAGTCTTTTTCTTTTTAATTTGGGGGAAGAAATCATTTCTTATCCTTGTCAGTTACTGAAGTGCTCCTTCAGTCACTATTCTGTACATCTGTGAGATGAAATAGATACTTGGTCCAAGAATCAGCATTTTTAATGTGTATCCCAGGTGCTGATTCAGCATGTCACAGATTTCATATATGGAAAACACTAGCCTAAAGACAGGAACAGATCTCTAACTAGGATAATGGTTAGAACCAGTGAGAACCCAACTGGTATACCCTAGGACCAGTCCAGCAGGTGAACAGACCCCACCCTCCAATTATGCTATGCATCAGATAGATGAGAATATCAACCAAGAGTCTTAGAGGGGAAATAAAAAGAAGGGGCATAGTCCAAATATTATTCTGTTATTCATGTCTTCATTCCAGACTATATGATCTGTCACTTGATGATGTCATCAGCCCTGAACTCTAATCCAAGAAATGTGGGTTTTTATCAAGGCTCTGTCACTGCAGTGCTCTGGGGTACTATGCAGGCCACTAGTCCAGGCATCAGCTGCTTCCTGTATATAGGAAAAATAACAGGTAAAATTGTGATCTCTAAGTTCTCCTGGGACAGTGAGAAGCCTATAAATTTAAAATCAAAAGACCTGAATTCAAATTCCAGCTCAGCCCTTTACTGATTCTATAAACTTGTGCAAGTTACTAAATT
Source organism: Taxidea taxus jeffersonii (assembly GCA_003697995.1). Classification (NCBI taxonomy): domain Eukaryota; kingdom Metazoa; phylum Chordata; class Mammalia; order Carnivora; family Mustelidae; genus Taxidea; species Taxidea taxus. Next base: position 1,599 of record RCUC01084736.1, read on the forward strand.
TCTCTGAAGTCCAGTTTTCTGGGAAAGATACTTTTTTTTCCTGGTGAAGATAGTAACTATTTTACTACATGGTCAGTGCTCAATTTTTAAATTGTGTCCCTAAGGTTCAATATTTTTTAAAGCTGTAATACTTAATTTATAAAATAATAATTTGTAATAATTTTGATAATATGTTGTTACCAGTACATTTAATTATTACTTTGTTATTAAATTTTTCATTGCACATATCTCATCTCTCCCAGGAGACTAGATTTGTTGAGAGTAGGATTTTACAGGGCATTTTTACTGTACTGCTGTTCTTAGGGTGACCAGCCATCTCAGTTCACCTCGGACAAAAGAGGTTCCCAGATACGGGACTTTCATCATTAAAACCAGGAAAGGCCCAGGTAAAGTGATGAGTTGTTAATCCTGCTTTACATCCACCTTCATTTCTGGTTAAATACCTAATAAACATAAGATGGATAAATGAATTTTCTTCCCCACTTCAATTTTAATCACTGCTTTCATTTGTTTATGATTATATAAGTAATATAACAAATCATAAAGAAGTATAATTAATCACATTAATAATCGTTATAGTTATTTTCTATTAAAGAAGGATTCAGATTTTGTTCATAATATATATATATATTTGAAGATTTTATTTATTTATTTGACAGAGATCACAAGTAGGCAGAGCAGCAGGCAGAGAGAGAGGGGGAAGCAAGATCCCTGCTGAGCAGAGAGCCCGATGCGGGGCTCCATCCCAGGACCCTGGGGTCATGACCTGAGCCGAAGGCAGAAGCTTAACCCACTAAGCCACCCAGATGCCCCTGTTCATAATACATTTGTTTTATTTTGCTAAAGGGGTACTCTTTGTGACAAATATTGTTAATAGAAAGTGGTATTCTCAATAATAAGCCCTAATGGTGGTTTGCTCCTAAAGTTTAGGGTTTACAGTAATTTTTTGCAAAATGTATAAAACTACTTTTTAGACAAAGTGCCAAAGCAACATAAGAATTTAGTTTTAAAGAGTTTAAATTATTGTGACTTTTTGCATTAAGTTAACTTCTGAGTACCTTCTCTCTTAAGTACTCTTTCTTCCCTCCAAAAATGCAATTCTTAAAATTATAAAACTGGTTAAGCAATTTGGGATTCCTCTGGGATTTTGATGCCAAAGCCTCCACTGACATTTTGAGGAGTTAATGGTTATAATTACTTTGCCTCTAGCAACATCACTGCCTTTAAAATAAAAGCCTCAGGACTTTTTTCTAATGTATTAGATTACATTCTATTCAAAAGGACAGGATTTATTATACAGAAAAATGTACTAATGGTACACTGATCTTTCTTCCAAAAGTCTATTTTTCTAACGTGAGTCCTAAAACTATTTTCACACACTTGCAGAAAAATTTATTCCTCTAGTCCTCCATTTTTTTTTTTTAAATCAAAGTTTCGGGCACCTGAGTGGTTCAGTCGGTTAAGTGTCTGGTTCTTGATTTCAGCTCAGGTCATGATCTCAGGGTCATGGGATCAAGCCCCACGTCAGGCTCCATGCTGGACATAGAGCCTGCTTAAGATTCTTCCTCTCCTTCTGCGACTCATCCCTCCTCCCCCATGTGCATGTGCATGCTTTCTCTCTCTCTTTCTCTTAAAAACACTAAAAGAATTAGTTTGCTCTCTCAACTTTTAATTTTTATTTTCCTTTTTCAATGAGTCACTATCCTTTGTTGTACAAAATCCTTGCTCCTTTGACAGGGTATCGTGTAGCAAAGTCCCAGACCCTGTTGAAATGAGACTTGGCCACTCTGTCAACAGCTGATGACCAACAGCAGAAAGACCAGTAGTTCCTCACTATGGCCAATGGCATTGTAGAGTGCCTGCCATACCATGGCCACTGCTCAGAAGAAAGACAAAAAACTATGGCAACTGTGGCGCTTAGGTCAATCTGCCCACATTAGAACAAAGGAACAGAACATGATGCCTAGAAGGGGGTAATCATAAATTTTTTTTTTAAATGTCACATCCTAGGAGTACTTAGGTACTTAAATAGAGCTGATCTTGTAAATGGGTTGAATAAGTGGCTGACATACAGGATTGTGTGAAATGCTCCAGAAAGAACCAGGAAAGAGAGAAGACAGATATTATATGACCATTTTAGATAGTGGAGTGACACTTTTTTCAGGTCCTAGATTGAGTTGGTCAAAATGCAAAGATAAAGAGCCCAAGTCTCTTGATGCCTAGTCTAGTGTTCTTTTTACTACGACAAACTGCCTGAACTTCTACCATTAGCATTCCTTTCCTTTAGAAATGTCTACTGATAAAATACAGATATTCCTGAAAAGTATAGTAACTTAAATCAGGTGTTAGTTTTAGAGTAAGTTATATACGGGAAGTCAAGAACATCCTGTAAATTACTTTATCAGGTCTTTTTCCAATGATAGAACTGGCCAGTTTTAATGGTGGAGAAAGGGAGTCTGAGCACAGAGCCAGAGGCCTCTCAGGGATAAGACTCAGGGAACAGAAGTACTCTGGAAAGTCAGAGAATCCTAAATGCCTCCCTCCTAGAACTAGGAGAAGGCACTGTGTAGGGGGAAAAAGAGCCTCAGTAAACAGAGTCTTCCCCACAATTTCACCTAAAATCAACCCTGAGCCTCATTGTACAGAGAACAAAGACTGTGGGTGAGAGCAGATGAGAAGGACCTGGAGATGGCAGCCAGAGGGTCCTCCTCCCAGGTGAGGTCTGCTACTAGAGGAGACTGAAGCAGTCTGTGGTAGAGAAGGTTTTCACATCAACCAGCATTGCAGCTTGAGGACAAAGATTGGGAACCTTTCTTTAGGCCCATTCCTTCTTCTCTCCAACTATAGGCTTTGTCCCTATTCAATTGTTTCCCCTTACTGCACCACATTCTGCCAGAATTTTGTTTTTACACTAGTGGGCAGCTTGTGTGTGTGTGTGTGTGTGTGTGTGTGTGTGTGTGTGCGCGCGCGCACACACACGCACGCGCGCATGTGGCAGGGGAAGAAGGAAACTAAGGTGTAAGAAGAAAATTAACTGTGTGATATACATCATGAACATATAACTTCGCTTCATTATCAAAATGTTCAGAAGCCAGTATGGTGGAGAACATTGTTCAGATAAGGAAACTGAAGCTCAGAAACTTTCTCCAGGTCACAGAACTAGGATAGGTATCCGAGACTGACTCCAAAATTGATTTTTCTGCCTACCACACCATACTGATACCATTAGGATCCTCATTTCTCTGAAAAATTAGAATCCATCTTTTCCTAAGACTCTGTTAAACATGTAGTGCATTGTAATGTCTCAATGGATAAAGATCTTCAAGTGACGGTATTCATCTCAGACCAGAGAGCTGGCCACCAAAAATGGCATTGTACAGTGGAAAGAAGTTGTTATCTCTAGCTGGTAAATATCTAATGCCATTTAAGCCCCCTGTAGCTTCAATTCATTATTGTCAGAAAAATTTAATTAACAATATTTTCATAACAGGACCTAAATGAAGGTAAAAGAGATTTGTAAGCTGTACACCATCATGCAAAAGGAAAATAATATGAAAGTAAAATGAGGGAAAAAAACTCAAATGTCCATCAACTGGTAAGTGGATAAATAAACTGTGGTATATCCATACAATGAGATACTGTTAAGCAATTGAAAGGAACAAAAAGAGATGAATCTCAAATGCATTATACAAAATGAAAGAAGTGAGACTCTATAGGCTACATTTTGTAGGATTTCATTTACATGATATTGGAAAAAGCAAAGCTGTCAAAACAGAAAACAGTTCAGTGGTTGCCAGGGATAGGAGGAAGAAGAGGGGACTGACTACAAAGGAACATAACAAACTTTCCAGAGTGATAGAAATATTCTATGTTTTGATTGTGGTGGTGGTTACAGAACTGTATGTGTTTGTCAAAATGCAGAATTGTACACATAGAAAGGGTAAATTATACCTCAATAGTCCTAATTTTTTAAAAAAAAAGTGAAGTGAAGATACCAAATACTTAATTCTAAGTAGTTATAAAATTCTACTTAAGTGCTTTAGTACTTTTGGAACAAATATTTGCTCTGAGTTAGAGATTATCTTCATGATCATCAATGATTAATATGGCATCCTGCTAAAAGATCTCTGCAGATCCTTTGCTGAGAGCTGTATTCCTGGTCAGTGTCTTTTTAAAGCAATCTCCATTTGGCAAGGTCTGTATCTTCACTGGATGCTTCCAAAGTATTCCAAGCTGAATCGCTTTCCAAATGCAGGATGCAGCCAGCCAGCAGGCTTTTCCTGGCATCTTATAATATGGGAAGATCCGAACTTGTTATCACCCAAAGAGAATATCCAAGAGCTCAGCCATAATTACCCAGCTCTGGAGTCTTGCTTGCCCTTTCTTAATGCTAAGCAGACTGCTGCTGAATCAGAAGAAAGCCTATAGAGGTTTTTCTATTTGAAATGGCAAAAATTTCTAGGATAAGCATTTAACTGACATGAGCAGGGCTTCCCATCTCAAAATCAATTTGCAACATTTCAGTTTTGAAAGGTAAAGGCCAAAGGGATAAGAGCTTGGTTTTTTTGACAAGAGAACCACATTACCTTTCTGATCTAAAGTAGATTCTTAAAATAACACACACACACACATATTTTGATTGAGGATTTCCATTTTGTTTTAATTCAGGGAAAACTATTTCAACTTTTGCGACATGGTTTTCAAATATTTAGTTTTGAAAGCCATGATAATGGCCATAATTGAAGTTATATACTTAAAATCCCCAACCATCAAACATCCTCAAGTGAAACAGTTGACATTTTTATTAGATGTCTAATCTGTACCTTTTTGAAATGCAACAAGGAGATGAGGCAGTTATATCATAAAATATTTATAAGAAAAGCCCCAATCTTTTTTTTAAGATTTTTTTTATTTGACAGAGAGAGAGAGAGATCACAAGTAGGCAAAGAGGCAGGCAGAGAGAGAGAGAGGGAAGCAGGCCTCCTGCTGAGCAGAGGGCCCGATTCGGGGCTCAATCCCAGGACCCTGGGATCATGACCCGAGCCGAAGGCAGTGGCTTAACCCACTGAGCCACCCAGGCGCCCCCGAAAAGCCCCAATCTTGAACAAACCTTTTGAGACCTGTGATCAGCAACTATGACAATCCTGAAACCAGAGAAAATAAAATTCCTTTTTTTTCTTAATCCTTTTTCTTATCTCTTAAAAACTGTTAGAATCTGCATGTGACCAGTTTTCTGATGTTAATTTCATGTGTTGATGGTGCACCATTCCCTTCAGTTGAGAGAATTCCATTTCATTCCTGTGGAATGCTTTTCAAATGATTTTGTTAATTCCCCCAGCCACTTTCCACAAAATTGGCAATCTCAAAAATGTAAAGCTTCCCTCAGAGTCCTTTGCCAGGCACACAGGCAGCTTTAGGACTCAACCAGGCATTGAGACAGTGTTCCAGCTCTGGATAAATAACTGATTGGATGGATTAAATGTGCTTCCAAAATGATTTCCAAATGGTTATAAAAAAAGGAAGCCTAATTAAATATAGTCATTGAAGAGCAGTGCTTAACTTGTCGAGCTATACATTATACATTCTTCTCAAAGAAGCTATGCTCTGGAATTTCTACAAAAGAGAAAAAATTTAAAAAAAAACCACCTAAATGTCCGGAGAAAAAGCAAAGGTTTAACAAACTTATGAGACATGAACTAAAAGGCTTGTGATGTGGTCATTTAAAATAATCATTAGGAAGACTTTATGACTATATGGGGGCCTTATATTAAATGAAAAAAAGATTGTTAGGTGATATGCACATTATAATTATAGTCATGAAAAATGTATGCTTGTCCACAATTGGAATCTAATAAAATACACAGAATTTTTAATAGCTCTGTTTAAATGAGGACTATATGGGTCCTTTTTTAATTTTCTTTAATTCTGTGATCATATTCTCTTTTTAATTTAAAGAGTGCTTTTTATCTGCATTCTTCTTATTGGAGACAGAAATATGAATTCTGATCACTATAAATTCAATTCAAGCTGCAGTGTTGCCTAGCAACAGGTTAACTTTTCTGCAGTGAAATTCCTCAGTAGCAGCAATATATGAAGTATCCCATGAGGAATTTCCTACCTTACGTGCACCTCTTATCACCCTGTTCCCATATTCCATTGATCTGGTGGAACTTCATAATAACCATAGTAATCATTTGAAGATATTAAAGTGCAAAGGACTGCATTTAAAAATCCACATTCCTGGATGTTTCTGCCTTCTGTCTGGAAGAGGATTGACAGACTTTTCAAGATTTTTTTTCCAGTCTAATATTCCCCAGATGACAAGAACAAGGAAGGAAAATGGGAAAGCTTTGATTTCTAATCTTTATGAATGATAGCTTGACATGGCTCCTGTCAGATGTAATGTTTCTCTTTTTTATTATTGAGTTTGGGGGAATATAATGATACCATTTACTATAAAACTCATCCTTCTAAAGTGGTTTTTAGCATATTTATTTGTGGAGTTGTACAACCATCACCACAATTTTTTAACATTTTGATCACCCCAAAAAGAAAGCCCATACCCATTAGCAGTCACTCCCCATTTCCCCTCAATCCTTTTCCCAGGCCCAAGCAATCACCAACTTTTTTTTCTCTATAGATTTGCCTATTCTGGACATCTTATATAAAGGAAATCATATAATATGTGACCTTTTGTATCTGACTTCTTTGATTTAGCATGATGTTTTCAAGAGTCATCCATGCTATAGCATCTATCAGTACATCATTCCTTTTTATTGCCAAATAATATTCTATTATATGGATATACCAAATCTGTATCCATTCACCCATCAGCAAACATTTGGATTGTTTCTACTTTTTGACTATTACAAAAATGCTCTTATGAACATTTGTGTACAAATCTTTGTGTAGACATATTTCCCTTGTCTTAGAAATTCACCTAGGAGGGGAATTGCTAGGTCATAGAGTAATTCTGTGTTTAACATTTTGAGAAAAACTCAAACTGCTTTCCAAAGTGGCTGCACCATTTTACATTCCCAACAGTAGTATATATGAGGGGTTCTAATTTCTCCACATTCTCACCAGCACTTATTGTTTTCTGTCTTCTTGATCATAGCCATTCTAGTGAGTAGGAGGTGGTATCTCATTGTGGCTTTCATTTGCATTTCCTTGATGACAATGATGTTGAGCATCTTGTCTAGTGCTCATTGGTCATTTATTTATTTTCTTTGGAGAAACATGTACTCAAATTCTTTGTACCATTTTATTTTTTTTAATTTTCTTATTCAGTTAGCTAGCATATAGTACATCATAATTTTTTGTTGTAGTGTTCAGTGATTCATTAGTTGTGTACAACACCCAGTATATTATAAAGTGGTTTATATTGTTGAGTTGCTTTTTCTTTCTTTTTTCTTTGTGATACTTCAGTCCTCTGTAGAGATTTATTGAGGTCATGGCCTTCACAGACACCAACACACTCATTCCAAAACAGTTACCACCAGTTAGGGAGGAGAAGGGAGGGCAGTCACTATACATCAGTGTCAATGAATGGATACATAGCAGGCCCCAGGGAATGTTCTTGATGAGCATGCTCATATCTGTCTGGTGTCCTGACATTACCCCTGAAATCAAAATCTTGCTGTTCACCCTCCACAGAGCACTGCCCTTACTTTCAAACAGCACAGGATGAGTGGGGAGACCCTTTACTATAAAAAGAAAAGAATGGCCATTGCCACCACCCACCATCCTCCACCCGCTGTGGTCAGGTTCTGTGCCTTTATTATTCCCACTATTTACCCAAGTCTGGAAAACAGTTGACAAGTAAATGAACATAAAAACCTCTTTTTTTAAATTTCAGTGACAGTGAGTTGGTTGTTCTTGCTTGCAAATTTCCTCTATGCCCCCAATTTAAACATGTATATAAGCATTTACTGCTCTAAGCATTTTTCAAAAATTTTTAATTGTTTACAGATAATTTTAACATTTTTCAAATAATTTGAAACTAATTTAATCCTCATAACAATTCTGTGACATAGGTAATGTTATTATCTCCATTTTATAGATGAGGAAACTGAGGCATAGACAGGGAAAGTAACCTGCCATGCCAACAGCTGATGAGTGATGAAGCCAGAGTCAAACCCTGCCTGGCTCCAATCAGTGCTCTCAACTGCTGTGCAGAGCTCCCTTAGAAAATTATGTTTTAATGTTTTGTGAGGTAAAGGGGACAATATTGGAGCCTAGTTCATATACAGGCATCACTTCACAATAGGTAGGCTCAAAAAGTCATCCAAAAAATGGTTTAGGGAGGGAACCCTGCCATGAATCAATTACCCAAATAAAGAATTCTGTGATAATGCAACCAATGTTGAATTTCATTTTCAAATGTTAGCTTTTGCTTTCCTTAAAGTGGGTCACCCATTTGTTGCTGATAAAATGGCTTCCTAACCCAGTTTTGCACATAACCAACACTCTCTAAATGTTGAATGAATTAATGAATTAATTAATGTGTGGTGCACAAGGCTGCAGGCTGCTTGCCTGGAGCAGGCCTTCTTCCAAAAGAAAATCTTTACAGACCTGGCTGGCTCCTGGGGACAAACACAACATCCTTGTCCTACCCTGTACCCAAAGGACAGCTGAATTTGCCTCACATTCCTGTTATCCAAGGGCATCACCCAAAACAGAAGCCTATCTGGTCATCTGAACTCAGCATTTTCATCCCTTAATGCTCTAGACATTCCTTTCCCTGGTATGACCACCTACTGCTCCCCTTCATTCCAAAATCTCTACCCTGTGTCTTCTAGAACACTTCTTTCCATTGTAAACAAATTCCCCTTACTCCTCCACCTGCTTCTGTTCTCAGACTCTCCCCTAGAGGACGCATCTACTTCTTGAGCCCTCTTCATCTATTAGAGGCTTGTAGTTCTCTTTCACCCCATATACAATGAGGAGTCTCCCCATTCCTCCTGCTTTTCCTATATCACTATTCCTCCGCCTTCTTACAAAAATGGTAGAAACTGGAGCACCTGGGTAGCTACTGGGTTAAAGCCTCTGCCTTCGACTCAGGTCATGATCCCAGAGTCCTGGGATCGAGCCCTGCATCGGGCTCTCTCCTCGGTGGGAAGCGTGCTTCCCACCTCCTCTCTCTCTGCCTGCCTCCTCTGCCTACTTGTGATCTCTGTCCAATAAATAAATAAATAAATCTTTTTAAAAAATGGTAGAAACTATGGGCAACCCGCCCCAATCTGCTGTTGCTGCCATGTGTTTTTAACTCGCTCTTACTCTGCTCATTGCACTTACACACCAACTTTCTCAACTCTTCCATTCCACCCCTCGTTTATTTTAGACATTTTCCCCTGGTCACTTTTTTTCTCTACCCCAAGTCCTGCCTCTGTCCTGTGTCACTTCAGAGTTCAGGGGTTCACCCGCCAAATATCCAGTATTCCAAGATTCCTGCATGTCTTCCTCTCCAAGAAATTTCTCCCCACTAGTCATATCAATTAACTGCCATGGTCATACCTCAGACACATTATAACCACCAGAAACTGCTCACTCACTGTCTCGCTTTCTCTCTCTCTCTCTCTCTCTCTCCCCCTGTACCCCTCCCTCACTCCTTCCCTCCCTCCCTCCTATATCTCTGTCTCTCAATCTCTCCCTCTCTTTCTCGTCCAAAATTCAAACTCGGGTCAGAATGTCTTATCCTTTCTATTCTCATCTTCAGTTACTCTCACTATGCTTGTTTTTCATTATCCACAACTCTTTTATTTTGACCCTATCAGTTCTTTGCTCCTTTACTGGCCATCAGTTCAGCCACTCTCTTGCCAATAATTATTATTTCTTTGTTCAATCTACCCCCATCCGTCTACCCCACACTTTATTCGTTATCCTTTCAACAGACTCCACACCAGCCTCCCTACCTCTAGTCTTGTACTCCTCCAATATCATCCATAATGATTTTTCTTAAATGCAAATCTAGCCATGGTGCTTCCCCCAGTTAAAACTCTCCTAATGACTTCTCACCATTCTCAGGATGAAGTCTGAATTCCTCATCAGGTTTAAAAGTCCTTCCTAATACCACATCCTATCCCACCAATACACACAATTCTATATTCTAGCCATGTTTCAACTATGTGTGATGGTCCCTGGCAGCTCGCTTGCTCTCTCTCTCTCCCTCTCTCTCTCTCTCTTTTCCTGATCCTCTCTTCTGTCTCTCTCCCTCTCTTTCAGATTCTGCATACTTTATTCTCTCTGCCTGGAATATTATCCCCTCCCCTTCTTCTATTCATCTGCATAACTGTCATTTCTCAAGTCTTTAGTTTTTTCTTCTTCCAGAAAGTCTTTCTTAACCATCTTGCTTCTATCTTTCTTATAACACCCTTAATTTATTATATGGTGCCAACTTTCACCCAGTAATGTAAAAAACTATTTCTTTGCTAGTACCTCTGTTAAACTATAAGCTTCATGAGGTCAAGGACCATGTCTTATTCATCATTCTATCCAAAGCATCTAGCACAGGCTCTGAAACATGGAACAAATATGCAAATGAGTTGATAAATGAAGAAAGAGCTTTACCTTTAAGGATATAATTAAAATCAGTGCTTCTCAGTAATAAGATAAGCAGCAACTTTTCTCTGCTGTAATCTTGGACTATCAAAAACTAGTAATGACTCATCCAGCTACTGAGATGCTATAGTAGACACTGTCTACTCATATTCTACCAACCCTCACAACTACCAACTGTGCAATTCTGTCTAAGGGACTCTTCTGGCTGCAGGAACATGCCAAAATGTAGAAGTGCCAAGGAGTTAATGCCTCTCTGGGAGCAATCCTCAACTGAGGAAGAATGGGTTTGATAGATAAATACTCCAGCTTTCCTTCCCATCAGGTAAGATATCTCTGAGGCATACTCATTGCAGTCTCCTAGAGGTCTCCAGCCAGACTGGGCCCCACTTACCCACGGCAATAACCTGTTTATTAATATACCTTTTATTTTAAGGTTTCCTTCTCTATCTTATTTCCTTATCAGTGTTTCCTGAAATTATCTCCCACATTAGCTGTTACACTAAAATTATTTTCAGGGTTTGCTTCTGTTGGAACCTAACTTAGACACTCACCTAGTTCCTTGATTATTTTTCAAATATAGTCTGCCAATCCACAAGCATATATCTGGACCTGGGATGCCTACTATATCTAAAAATCTCCATCTGTGGCCATAACCAACTACCTTCAACTTCTTTCACTTTTTAATGAAAACTAAATCAGCATGTGCCACTATCATTATAGCAGTAATAATATTAACAAATACAATAGTGAAGTGTAAGTTTTATAGAGCATTTACTATGTGCTAGACACTAATATAAGTGATCATGTGGCTTAATTCAAGAATCCTTTGCCCTTGATCCTACTCATGCTTCCTCCATTCTGTCAAATGTACCCTGACCTCCTTTGTCTCTCTATATGGCCAGTCAGTTCTTGAGGCCATGACAAGCAGAGTGATCGCATAAACTTAGAGTCCATAATTCAGAGCAGTGTTTCCTCAAAGCAGCCTAGGGTAGCACAACTGAGGTCCCCATGAGAATTGTGACCAAAAGCAGCCAAGATCCAGAATGAAGCTAAGGCTTCATTCCAGACAAAGATGACCAGGAACACACTTAAAGTTGAATGAGCTCAGTTTAGTACCCAATGTAGTGAGACAAAGCACCATGGGGAATGTCAGTGAGAGGATTTTAGAAAAGATTTATCTTAGGAATTCGCCTGTGTCAGGTGCTTTGAAGGAGGGGTTGAAGAAGTAGGGCTTTGCTCTGGATTAACTGCTTTCAGGAAGCAGGAGTAATTCTATGATTTAATGTCTTTTTTATTTTATTTAAATTCAATTAATTAACATATAGTGTATTACTAGTTTCAGGGGTAGAGTTCAGTGCTTCATCAGTTGTATATAACACCCAGTGCTCATTACATCACCCAGTTATCCCATCCCCCCCGCCCCTCCACAAAACCTCAGTTTATTTCCTATAGTTAAGAGTTTCTTATGGTTTCCCTCTCTCTCTGATTTTGTCTTATTTTGTTTTTCCCTCCCTTCCCCTACGATCCTCTATTTTGTTTCTTAAATTCCACATATGAGTGAGATCATATGATAATTGTCTTTCTCTAACTTATTTTGCTCAGCATAATACCGTCTAGTTCCATCCATGTCATTGCAAATGGTAAGATTTCAATTTTTATGATGACTGAGAAATATTCCATTATAAATATGTATATACTATATGGATACATTTATATATATGCAATATATATATGTTGTGTGTATATATATATACACACACACATAAATACATATACACACATACCACATCTGCTTTAGCCATTCATCTGTCAATAGACATCTGGGCTCTTTCCATAGTCTGGCTATTATGCACATTGCTGCTATACACAGTGGGGTGCAAGTGCTGCTTCACGTCACTACATTTGTATCTTTTGGGTAAATACCTAGTAGTGCAATTGCTGGGTAATAAGGTAGCTGTATTTTTAACTTTTTGAGGAAACTCCATACTGTTTTCCAGAATGGCTATGCCAGCTTTGATTCCCACCAGTACATTAAAAGGATGACTTCCCATGATGAAGTGGGACTTATTCCTGGGCAAGGGTGGTTCAACATTGGCAGATCAATCAAAGTGATACAATACATTAATAAAAGAAAGGACAAGAACCGTATGATTCTCTCAACTGATGCAGAAAAAGTATGTGACAAAGTACAGCATCCTTTCTTGATTAAACCTCTCCACAGTGTAGGGATAGAGTGTACATATCTCAATATCATAAAAACCATCTATGAAAAGCCCACAGTGAGTATCATTCTCAATGAGGGAAAACTGAGAGCTCTTCCCCTAAGGTCAGGAACATGACAGGGATGCCCACTTTCACCACTGTTGTTCAACATAGTACTAGAAGTCCTAGCCTCAGCAATCAGACAACAAAAAGAAATAAAAGGTATCTGAATCAGCAAGGAAGAAGTCAAAGTCTCACTCTTCACAGATGACATGATACTCTATGTGGAAAACCCAAAAGACTCTCCCCAAAATTGTTAGAACTCACACAGGAATTCAACAAAGTGGAAGGATATAAAATCAATGCACAGAAATATAAAATCAAATGCACAGTTGCATTTCTTTATACTAACAATAAGACAGAAGAAAGAGAAATTAAGGAGCTGATCCCATTTACATTTGCACCAAAAACCATAAGACACCTTACTATAGAATAGTCATGAAAGAAATTGAGAAAGAAAAAAAGAAATGGAAAACCATTCCATGCTCTTGGATTGGGAGGAAAAAAATAGTATTAAAATGTCTGTGCTACCTAGAGCAATTTATACATTCAATGCAATCCCTATCAAAATACCATCAACTTTTTTCACAGAGCTGGAACAAATAACCCTAAAATTTGAATGGAACCAAAACAAATCTTGAATAACCGGAGAAATGTTGAAAAAGAAAGCTAAAGCTGGTAGCAACACAATTCCAGACTTCCAACTCTATTACAAAGCTGTAATCATCAAGAGAGTATGGTACTGACACAAAAACAGACACATAGACCAGTGGAACAGAATAGAGAACCCAGAAATGGACCTTCAACTCTCTGGTCAACTAATCTTTGACAAAGAAAGAAAGGATACCCAGTGGGAAAAATACAGTCTCTTCAACAAATGATGTTGGGAAAATTGGACAGCCACATGCAGAAGAATGAAACTAGACAATTTTCTTAAGCCATTTGCAAAAATTAATTTAATGTCTTAATAAATCTTATGCAGAAAGAAGGAAAACTAGAATGTAGCTGAAGCTGTATTTGGTAAAGAACCAATAGTCATTCAGATTAGCTAGAAGAGAAACTTGTGTGTTCATCTTTCTGGCTTGGGCAATGTTCGTGTTTTATCTGTGTTCAAACCTGATTATAGAGTATGTCTTACTTTTGTTTTGATTAACTATGCCTCATCTTATGTTGGTGTTTGGGGAAATATTTTATATACAACAAGAAAACATCATGGCCCCAGTGTGCGCCCTTAGCCAACTTATAATAACACCAAGGCCCAGTGATAGCATCAAGCTGGCTTCCAGAAGACAGGCACTACTATTTTTTCTCAGGGTGAATATGCAAAGCTTCAAATCTGAAGATGAAAGAGTAATAAATATTGCTGTTCTACACAAGATCCATTTCTCTCATCTTCCTTCATTGTAGAACTTCAGTTTTGTTCAAAGATCCACCCTGCCCCATGCAGCCATGTTCTTCATGGGAAGTGAACACTACTGACCAACTCCAAGGTAAGACCTGTGTGATCTCAGGATAATCCTATTCCCCTTGACAGAGATTGGTTAAAAAACAGGCATCTAACCTAATTTTGGTCAATGATTCTTGAGGGGAGGTTTGCTTGGGAGCCACTGAGAATGTTTTTCACTCTTTAGAAAGTGCCACAGGAAGACATAGTCTCTTTCCTCTCATTTTTCTCAGCCTGGTGATAATGTCAACATTGAATATTCAGGAAAAAAGGATGTTAAAACTTGAATTAGTGATGACAAAGGTGCTAAATCAATCAACTCTGGGACTTCCAGTTATGTGAGTTAATACATTTCTTCTTATAGGAGAATACATTTCCTTTTTCATTACCCAACTGAGTAAGAACTTGCTGTTACTTACATCAGTATACTCTAAAAAAGTAGTGAGGATGAAAAAAAGATGAAGAATCAGGATAGTAGCCAAAGGAAAGATGACAGGATACCAAATTTAAAAAGCAAAGCATGTGGTACAGGAATTCCCTATTGTGTGTCAGCTTAAAGGAACTATAGGTTACCCAACTTGGATGTTATGTGCAAAAACCTCAGTTTTGCCCTTATCAACTATCTAGATTAATCAAAGCATCTGACTTCCTGCTGCATCTACTTTATGGAATCTCAACTTCAGATAAATTCCTCCAATTGTTTTTCCATCCCTGCTTCTAGGACACCAAGCACAGCTAGAGGAAAAATTTGTCATTGTACCAATAGGTTCTACTATTAATCCAGACTTTCTAAACTCCAAAAGAATATATTCATTTTAGATCAGACCCACAAGCTCTACATACCTCTGTGGGAACCTCATTGTCTAAAATTATTTTATGGTATAATTATTATTTTAAATTGAAAAATTAATATACTTGCTTCTTATAAAATAGCATAGAGCTCTGCCTTATGAATTCACCTCTCTGTCTTCATCCATTTTTTGCTTGTTTTACCAAATCATAGGCAGAGTCATGTCTTTTACCTTGCCAAGGCCAGTACTTTCACCAGCACTGGTAAACCTGTCCTCTCAGCTAGAGAATATAATGCAAAGTGAAGTAAGTCAGAGAAAGACAAATATCATATTATTTCACTCATATGTGGCACTGAAGAAACAAAACAGATGAACAAAGGGGAAAAAAAAGACAGACAGACAAACCGAGAAACGGGCCCAAGTATAGAGAACATACTGATGGTTACCAGAGGGAGGGGGTGGGGGGATGGGTGAAACAGGTGACAGGGATTAAAGGGTACACTTGTCTGATGAAGGTGATGTATGGAAGTGATGAATCACTATCCAGTACACCTGAAACTAACATAACGCTGTATGTTAACTATACTGGAATTAAAATTTTAATTTTAATGTTTTAAAAATCTGTCCTTTTTGTACTCTTATTTCCCGGATCATTACAAGAGCCTCTGAACTGGGTTCTCTTACCCTCTTTTCTCCCATCTAATCCAGCCTCCATATGGCTGGAACACTGATCAAATTATGTCAGTCTCCTGCTCAAATTCCTCTCTTGAGTTCTGAATGCCTATAGAAAAGTATACAAACAACAGATCTTTCCTCCTCTATGTCTTTGCCCCTTTTGTTCTCTTTTTCTGTAATGTACTTTTCCTGCTTTACCAGTTGACGCTTTCTTCAGATTTCAAGACCCAATTCAAAAGTCCCTCCCCACTGAAAATTCCCCCAAAACATCCAGGTGAAATTGGCCAGTTCTTATTTTCTCAGGGCCATACATTTCTTCTTTACTTTGGTCCTTATCTTATCTGTTAATAAGAGTTCTCTATGTCCATAGATATTTATCTCCAGAAGTGTACAATATATTTCTTTTTGATAAGAATCATAAGTTTTATATACCATAACACCTGGTACAATGAGACTACATAAAAACCCTCAAAAATATTTTTAAACATGTTTATTAGTACCACCAAATAAAAAGAACACTGATATTTGCTCAGTATCAGATGGCATATCATATAAATAAAACCTATTTGATAAAATTACAAAGAAACATTTAAATAAGAAATTGTTGGCAGCCATCACTAAAGTGCCAGCAGCCAGATGAAGTTCACTTTCTTTGTGATTTCTGACCAGAGCAAGAACCACAAAAGCTATTTCAATGCTCTTTCCCCACCTTCCAAAGAACTGAGATAGAAGTAAATTGTTCAGTCTATACCCATCTGGAAGGATGATGAAGTACAGATTGTGCAAGGACACTACTAAGGTCAGCAAATTGGCAAAGTAGTCCAGGTTTACAGGAAGAAATGTGTAGTCTATGTTGAAGAGTACAGTGAAAGAAGGCGGGTGAATGATACAACTGTGCATGTGGACAGGTTATCGCTAGAGTAAGTCTGGACAAAGTCTGCAAAAAAAATCCTTGAAGGTAAAGTCAGATCTCACTAATAGGAAAGGAAGAGGACAAATATAAGAAAGAAACAATTGAGAAGATGCAGGAATAAAGTCATCTTATATATGACTTTAAATAAAAACTATTAAAGTGAAAGAAAATTGTTGTCTTTGTGAAATAAAACAAATGACTTCATGTTTTTAATACCACAGCCTAGAAAACATTATCCCTCTCTTCCTGTCTGCATCCTGACTCCCAGTTTCACCTCCAGATCTCAAGAATGGGATTCTCAAAACCTGTATAGATACATACATAATGGCTTAGCCTTATAAATAAGATCTAGAATCTTGATAACACAGTACACTCTTCTTTTTATGCTTACACCATCAATTAGGATTAAAGAAACAGTAATAGAGATGATTCTGAGTGTGGTGATCAGAAACGAGAGTCTCCTTGTCAATCCACTATGACTAGGGAAAAGGTATGATCCCTCACCTCAATGCTTTGAAATCATTGATAATTACCACATTTAAAGCCATCAACTGTTGAACCCACTAAATAATCCAAACTTAAAATGTTTCATATTTGATACATGTAGAATTATAAAAGATATATTCATAATAAAAAACATAATGAAAAGTGGTAAACAGTAATATTTACCACTTATTGAACAATTACCACAGGCTTGACACACTGTGCCAACATTTTACACAGCCTTTCATTTAATCCTACCCAAGTGTAATAGAGAAAATCACACCCTTGTTGCAAATTAGGAAACTGAGGGTTAAAAAGACTAAGTAATTTGCCTAAGGACATGTAGCTATTAAGTGTCAGGACACAAACACAGATATGCCTCAGGCTCCCAGGACATGCTCTTTGTCATCATTCTATACCACAAGCCCCCAAAAAGAAAATACATTTTTCTTTGTGAAGCACCCTGCAAAGAATCCTCCAAAAGTACACATATGTCTCCTTTGTTTGACCAAGGAATTTCAACAGATCAGGAATTAATTCTAAGGAAATGGTCTTTCTTCCCTCTCCAACACCCCTGCTATTTAGAATCTGCTGTGAATAGAGAGACATGTGTCACTTCCAGGTAGAAGCAGTGAAAAGTCTGGGCATACTTTTCCAATATCTCTTCCTTTGCCATGATAATTGAGCTTGACACATGTTCCAGACGGCAGCTACAATGTTGTGAAATCTCTATTAGACTAGGTCCCTGAAGACTATGTGCCTTGACCCCATTGACTCATGATGAAAATGTAGCATGAATGAGAAATATGTTATTATTGTATTAAGCCACTAAAATTTGGAAGTCAGTTTGTCACTGAAACATAACCTAGCCTAACCTGACTACTACATCTACCAAATAAAAAAATAAAATTAAGCAGAAGAAAAACCTTTATGTATAAGAGTTTTTCTCACATCGCTAAAAAATAGTTAAAATCCTAAGTGCCTAACAGATAGTCAAGTAAACTATTAATGCAAGTTACCAGATAATGAGACTGCTACTTAAAATAATTGTGACATTTAGGATATAATATTAGATGGAGAAAGCAGATTACAAACTGCATCTTTTTTGGCATGCATCCTAAAACAAACTATCTACATGTACACATGGGACTATAAAAATACCTGGAAAAAAATAAAACCAGTATTTTCATAAATGCTGGAATAAGAAAGTAGGAGAGACATTGTTATTGTATGATGCTGTTTATAAAGGAATGTATTAAAATTGATCTTTTTGCCCTATCACATCATTTTAATACTTTCCTTTAAAAAGCACATGTCTTAAGGTAAAATATTAGAAAACCAAAATAGAACAGTTGAAGTAAAGAGTTTATGTTAATAATATGCTTTTTCATATTTATAATTAATAAAATGAAATCAGACCTTGACAAATTAAGGATTCATTTCTCTTCATATTGGCCATCTGAGAAACCATTTCTTTTTTTTTTTTTTCTTTTCAGTGTTCCAGAAACTATTTCTTCAGGTCAACTCCCTCTTTAGTATCATGGTCCTGCTGAGATAATCTTAAATCCTTTACTATTTTATTCTTTACATTTCTCCTCAATGCAATAGTCACCTGGTCTAATCAGGAAGGCTCGACCATAAATGACACAATAAACATCTTCAGGAAGAATTTAATTAAATGCAGAAACTTTTCTAGCTCTTCCTATCACTGAAAAAGAAAACCTACCTAGCTTGTGAATATAGAAATAAGATATTAGAATAAAGTGATCCCCTTCTAAAAATGTTAACTGGTTTTGGCTTTTGAAACAAAATTTGAATTTTCGTTTGTTAGAATCTTCTTTGTTAAGCCACAAAAATAGAATGACAAACCCAGGAGGCATAATAAAGGGAATGCTAAGCACAGGACTTGTTTCTCACGTGCTCCGAAAAACCCATGTGGCATGATTTTCTTGCAAATGAAATTACTAGAGAGTCACCTGTTTAATTATAAACAGCTGCTATTTCCAAGCTTTATCATAAGACAAATTCCTTAACAGTGAATCTTATCCCAAATGGAATGTATGGCTGCATTGGCTTCTTATAACTAGTATCCCAGTTCTGCCTGAGCCATTTGAAATCAGAGGCAAGCTTTGCTTTTCCTTCAGATCAAAATGTTCCCTGTGGAGTTGCCAGGTAGTCTTGAAAGAGAGCTCTAAATTTGGTCTTACTGACTCAATAGGAAAAAAAGATAATAATAACCAAAGAAAAACAAACAAGCCTACACAAACCAAGGCACTAGGAAACTTGTGTCATTGGGATTTAGTTACCCATAGATAAGCTTGTGGAAAGAAAGAAGCAATCTCTTCTTCAAGATAATATTTCAAGGATTATCTTCAGAGAAAACAAATCACAAATGGAGAAAATCAAGAAATTGTCTCCTGTTGTCATAATTATTTCATCATTAACAATGCTTTACTTTAAGGAAGTTGAATAAAGAAATCTGTGTATCCATTCAAAATTAGAACATAGACTGAAATGTCAATAAAAATTACTCCTTGTGGCACTGAAATACCACTCAAATTAGAACATTTTAATAATACTCAAAATAGAAGATATAATATTAACAGTTTGATAGGGCTTGATGTTTTTGTCCTTGTTTAAGATAATGATCTAGAAAAAATATTTAAACCACCTGATGATACTTAGTCATTTGAAATAAAAAATTTATGGCAGACACTATTAATTGCCTACCCAACAAACATTTCCTCCTTCATCTTTGCTAAGAAAACCTCAGTTGGGTTCCTTTAGGTATATGCTGATAAAAAAATTAGTATACCAAACTTGGAAATAAGGCAAAATAATGACTGCCTGTCTCTCAATGTCTAATATACTCAACCAAAGAGTATCTAATTTTCTAAGGAAATGTACATTTATTTGACTTAAAATTCACTTGTGACTCTGTAAAGGTAGATATTAATTTCTAGAACATATATAAGCTGCAAGGAATTTCTGTCTGGTAAAAAAGATAACCACTTAGATTGCAGTTCTATGGTCCTATAGGATATTAATAAATGATGTAAGTAGTTTAGTAATTGCATTTTAGCATTCTTTCATTCCTTGACTCTTTCACTTTCTCCTAATCGATTTTGAGTCAGCTTTACTATTTTGATGGCTCCCTCATTAAGAAGTTACCTTTGACATATGTTCATTCTATGCTTGCAGAATCTTGTTTTTAACCATTTGACAGTATAGCCCCGGGGAACAAATTGTGATTGATCTCAGACAGTTGTGCATTCCCATACCTCTTTATCAGTAATCGTTCTAGGAGTGAGCATATTTGAGTTCTTAGTTGCTACAATAAAAGTAATGTCCAGACATACTTGTTTTTAGCTTTATACTACTTCAGAGTATAATCAAAAAACCTGTTAGCATACCTGAATCTACTGCTGTGGGCTGGGGAGAATAAGAGTAGAATGAGAATAAATGGTCTATTACCTAGAAATTTTGTTGGCCCATTTCAGAAAAGATATTCCTGAGCCATTTCTTGAAATACAAATATTTACTTGGTTGACTAGATTTCCATCCTCAATTGTTTAGTTCATACTGTCAATAGCAGCTCTGTAACACCTCTGGTCTGACATACAGACCTTAACAGGCCTCACTTATATTACTGCTCTTTCAACAAAAGTTCTTTCACTGAGTACTTTATGAAAATTGACATCCCATTACTTTAGTTAGTTCAGAGTTTGCAGATGTAAATTATATTTTACTCTCTGTAATAAACTTAATTACAGAAGCTTCTGATGACTGTGATTTACTTCTCGAGGGTGACAAAATTCTTTGAATTTCTCAGCAATGGACACACATTTTGATTAAACAATGAATATGCTCTATATTTTTGAACATTGTGAACCTGAAAGTGTCTTTACAGAACTATCAAATAATTTTGATTAATGCTTAAGTAAGAAATGCATACAGAGATAGAAAGAGTCTTTAAGAGACCATTTAATCCTACTCTTGATTTACAGGAAAGGACACTGAAGCCCAAGGGAATTTTAACATAGATTACTTAAAAATGCAAGTGCTTCCATGTTCTCTAAACCAATAGAAAAAGAGAGCAAGTTTAAGAGATGGTTTCACTCATATATGGAATATAAGGAATAGCACAGAGAACTATTGGGGAAGGAAAGGAAAATTGAATGGGAAGAAATCAGAAAGGGAGACAAATCATGAGAGACTCTGGGAAACAAACGAGGGTTACAGAAGGGAAGGGAGGTGGGATAAAACATTAAGGAGAGCGCGTGTTGTGATGAGCACTGGGTGTTATACATGAATCGTTGAACACTATATCAAAAACTAATGATGGCTCTAAGTTTGGTTCAACATCTGCAGATCAATCAATGTGATACAATACATTAATAAAAGAAAGAACAAGAAACATGATACTCTCAATAGATACTGAAAAAGCATTTGACAAGGTACAGCATCCTTTCATGATCAAAACTCCTCAAAGTGTAGGGATAGAGGGTACATAGCTCAATATCACCAAAGCCATCTATGAAAAACCCACCGCTAATATTCTCAATGGGGAAAAACTGAGACCTCTTCCCCTAAGGTCAGGAACATAGTAGGGATGTCCACTATCACCATTGCTGTTCAACATAGTACTAGAAGTCCTAGCTTCAGCAATCAGACAACAAAAAGAAATAAAAGGCATCCGAATAGGCAAAGAAGTCAAACTCTCACTATTTGCAGATGATATGATACTTTATGTGGAAAACCCGAAAGAATCCGCTCCAAAACTTCTAGAACTCATACAAGAATTCAGTTAAGTGTCAGGATATAAGATCAATGCAAAGAAATCAGTTGCATTTCTATACACCAGCAGCAAGACAGAAGAAAGAGAAATTGAGGAGTCCATCCCATTTATGATTGCACCCAAAACCATAAGATACCTAGGAATAAACCTAACCAAAGAGGCAAAGAATCTGTACTCAGAAAATTATAAAGTACTCATGAAAGAAATTGAGGAAAACACAAAGAAATTGAAAAACATTCCATGCTCATGGATTGGAAGAATAAATATTGTGAAAATGTCTATGTTACCTAAAGCAATCTACACATTTAATGGAATCCCTATCAAAATTCCATCAATTTTTTTCAAAGAAATGGAACAAATAATCCTCAAATTTATATGGAACCAGAAAAGACCCCAGATAGCCAGAGGAAAGTTGAAAAAGAAAGCCAAAGTTGGTGGCATCCCAATTCCAGACTTCAAGCTGTGTTACAAAGCTGTAATCATCAAGACAGTATGGTACTGGCACAAAAAAAGACACATAGATCAATGGAACAGAATAGAGAGCCCAGAAATGGACCCTGAACTCTATGGTCAAATAATCTTGGACAAAGCAGGAAAGAATGTCCAATGGGAAAACAGCTTTTCAACAAATTATGTTGGGAAAATTGGACAGCCACATGCAGAAGAATGACACTGGACCTTTTCCTTACACCACATACAAAAATAGACTCAAAATGGATGAAAGACCTCAATGTGAGACAGGAACCCATCAAAATCCTTGAGGAGAACATAGGCAGCAACCTCTTTGACCTCAGTCGCAGCAACTTCTCTCTAGAAACATCACCAAAGGCAAGGGAAGCAAGGGCAAAAATGAACTATTGGGACTTCATCAAGACAACTGTCAGAATGGGAGAAAATATTTGCAAATGAGATATCAGATAAAAGGCTAGTATCCAAAATCTCTAAAGAATTTATCAAACTCAATACCCAAAGAACAAATAATCAAGAAATGGGCAGATAATCAATCAAATAATCAAGAAATGGGCAGAAGACATGAACAGACATTTCTGCAAAGAAGACATCCAGATGGCCAACAGACACATGAAAAAGTGCTCAGCATCACTGGGCATCAGGGAAATACAAATCAAAACCACAATGATATACCACCTCACACCTGTCAGAATGGCTAAAATGAACAAGTCAGGAAAGGACAGATGTTGGAGAGGATGCAGAGAAAGGTGAACCCTCCTACACTGCTGGTGGGAATGCAAGCTGGTGCAGCCACTCTGGAAAACAGCATGGAGGTTCCTCAAAAAGTTGAAAATAGAGCTACCCTATGACCCAGCCATCACACTACTGGGTATTTACCTTAAAGATACAAATGTAGGGATCCGAAGGGGCATGTGCACCTGAATGTTTATACCAGCATTGTCCACAATAGCCAAACTATGGAAAGAGCCTAGATGTCCATTAACAGATGAATGGATAAAGAAGATGTGGTATATATACAGTGGAATACAATGCAGCCATCAAAAGAATCAAAATCTTGCCATTTGCAATGACGTAGATGGAACTAAAGGGTATTATGCTGAGCAAAATAAGTCAATCAGAGAAAGACAATTGTCATATGATCTCTCTGATATGAGGGATTTGAGAGGCAGGGTGGGGGGGCCGGGGGGGTAGGAAAGGAAAAAATGAAAAAACAATTGCATCGGGAGGGAGACAAACCATAAGAGACTCAATCTCACAAAACAAACTGAGCATTGCTGGGGATTGGGGGTGTGTGGAGAGGGTGGTTGGGTTATGGACATTGGGGAGGTTATGTTCTATGGTGAGTGCTGTGAAATGTGTAAGCCTGATGATTCACAGACCTGTAACCCTGGGGCAAATAATACATTATATGTTAATAAAAATAATTTTTAAAAAACTAATGATGTACTATATGTTGGCTAACTGAACATAATAAAAAATGACACCACCAGGAAAAAAGAGAGAGAGAGAGAGGCAGTATTCCTAATACCAAGTCTCCACTACTGTCTCCAAAATATGCCAGGAGGGAAGAGGAGTGTCATAGAAGGAGTTGGGTATCAATAAGAGCTGTTGGCATCCACCCATATCTTCACACTCTCACCTATAGAGGTCAAAGATTACTTAGAGCAAACACCTGTAACTCTGGTCACAGATGCTTGTTCAGCCCACATGGATGGTAACCTGAAAGAGCTACATATCAGGCACTACCCTAAATGCTTTACATATCTTAATACATTTTATCTTCACAATACTTTGAGGTTGATGATATTATCATCCCCATATTACAGGGAAGGAAAGAAAGGGCACACAGAGGTTTAAGTCCTTTGCCCACACACATACAGCCAGCAAGTAGTAAAATTGAGATTTGAACCTAGGAAGTCTGACTCTAGATCTTATATTCATAATTATTACCCTACACTGTGGAGTAGAAAACCAAGCTAAGTGGAAAAACATATAATTCTTTCTGAAAACATGTTATGTGGTTGGTGTGAGTCAACTATATTCACTTCTGAAGAGAAAGTAGATGATAGAATCATGTATGGCAGGAACTGCGCATGAACCTAAGGGGAGCAATGCTAAAATCTGAGTGCAAATGGGAATGTTCTATGAGGGTCATTACTGGCAGAGCCCTAGGAGCCTAGGAGTCCTAGGAGTCCTAGAGTCCTAGGATCCCCCCAAAATCGCTCTACAAGGGGGACTTGGGAGCCTCAGAAAGCAGAGGTGGAGAAACATCATTGAAGGCAATAGGTCAGTGACCAGAATCAGGGTATTGCTCTTGGGCACAGAACAGTTGGGTCACCAGCCCAGCTCTGCCCTCATGGATGCATGCTGAGGTCCCAGAGCAAGCAGCTGTCACGGGCAGCTGAGATTTTGATGATTATTTCCTTGATTAGGTTCTCCCAAAACCAGATGCTGAAGTCAGGATTTGGGTGCAAGCTGTTTATTTGGTAGGTGGTCCCTAAGAGTATGAATGAGAGAGTAGGTGGAGTGAGACAAGGAAAGGAGGGAAACTGATAAGAGGTACATCCATAAGGGGTTACCTTTATGGGAAGTTATGGCTCCATCCCCTTGAAGGCCCTCAAAGAAATTGTATGTAACATGTCTCAGAATTGTCTCACTGAGGCCTGAAGAAGCTGGGTATTTAACAATCAAGTCCATCCCTCGTTGGTTAATATTTGTTCTTAGAACATTAACTCAATACTCTTAGGATGAGAGAGCAAGGAATCCTGTTCTGTTAGGGACTGTCGTCAAGTGACCTCTGGCCAGGGAGAACCAAGGACATAGGTAGGAGTGCACAATACAATATTTGTCATGTTCACCTCTGGTTACCTGACACTTGGAGCAACAAGAATGAAACCCACCATGGCGATTCAGAATGGGAAGGAAGGGAAATAAAAGACACCTCGAAAGGTTTAGTTCTCAGTACAAACCTGAGAGACTCTGAAGATTCCCTGAGACATTGAGGAAGAATCAGAGTAGCACTGGGAAAGAACCAAGAAAATACAGTTTGGGAACTTTAAAGGTGATACTAATCTTGTCTATGGGCTATAAAATATATATTACATATGCAGATATGTCTGTTTAATCTAGCTGATATAGGCTCTCACTTGTGTCCTGCTCAGAAAACATTAGAAATATGTGTTTCCTCAAAATTATTCCCAATGCCCTGACTCCATTTGCCAATGGCTAATGTGACACAGATCCGCCTTCTTTCCCCTGTGGTACTAAACTCAAATAGACACAGCAGTAATATCCACATCATTTTTATATTTTATCCACCTCACATTGTTCACTTAGTGATTAAGTCATAACTGCTCACCTTATGCCTAATTAATCCTGGCACTAGAAATACACCATTTTTTTGGCATAGGATGGTGAATAATATAAAAATATAAGACTCTACTATATTCATAAGTGACCTTATATTGTTCCAGGAGAAATAGGCTATGTCCACAGAATATTAAAATAAGTGGCAGTATATATTTAAGTTCAAGGGTTACAAGTAGTGCCATTCACTTGGCTTAATTCTTGACACAGAGGAACTCAGTTTAAATATATATATATATACATACATACATACATACATATGTATATGTATGTATGTATGTATATACATACATATGTATGTATATGTATATATATGTATATATATGTATATGTATATATGTATGTATATGTATATACATATGTATGTATGTATGTGTGTGTGTGTATATATATATATATTGCCAGTTGAATGATATCCCATAAATAAACTAGAGATGCAAAGAAAAAAAATGTTAGAGGTCAACTAGTCCCTTGCTACTTAAAGTGTGGTCCTTGTAGCATTAACATCTATTTGGAGCTTTCTATAAAAATGCGTAATCTCAGGCCCACTCCAGACCTGCTAAAACAGTCACCATTTTTTTCATTATTTTACTATGTTCAATTAGGCAATATGCAATACATCATTAGTTTTTGATGTAGTGTTCAATGATTCATTAGTTGCACATAACACCCAGTGCACAATTGTTAAAAATATCAACTATGGGGGCGCCTGGGTGGCTCAGTGGGTTAAAGCCTCTGCCTTCAGCTCAGGTCATGATCTCAGGGTCCTGGGATGGAGCCCCACGTTGGGCTCTCTGCTCTGCGGGGAGCCTGCTTCCCTTCCTCTCTCTCTGCCTGCCTCTCTGCCTGCTTGTGATATCTGTCAAATAAATAAATAAATAAATCTTTTTTAAAAATCAACTATGGCATTCTTTGTTCATGATATTGCTCTTTATTTTCAATTGTTTTTTGAAACATAGCCAATTATAATGAGAATATATCCTAAAATATAGCTCTCATTCTTTAAGTACTGTGGTGTACCTGTTATACAAATGGAGCAGGTTTGAGAATATTAAAGCACACACTCAGACATGCAAGAAATGGAATTTTATTCTCCTATAATTCAACTTAATTTCTATCTTGAACCCCTGCTCTTCCACCAAGACCTTAATCTTGAGTAATTTGGTGTCCCTTCCCTTTCTCCTAGGTTATATCAAAGTTTTAATGGCTTTTCTGGCATGCCAGAGGGTCCAGGGGCAGAGAGACTGACAATCTGGTCTTCAAAGTCATCTATCCACATGGGATCCTCAGAGATATCCATCATGCCATCTGGTCCTTGGTTACAATCCATATGGGTCATAGCTAAGTGTCAAGGTAAGACCTTATTACAGTCTGTCAGACTTCTTTCTCTACCACTCTTAGACACTGCTTGGGAGCACCAGATTAATTCTGCTGCTTATGTGTTTTTCAGGCCTAGAGCTTATCTTATAAAAGCAGCAGTCACACACTCAAATGTCCCCACACTGCAGGCAGGTATGTGATGAATGAAGCAGGTTGTGACAAACTAGAGAATTTAGATCCCTTATAAAGGGGAAGCTACTCTTTATTGCTCCAACCACCTGATGGTTTCAGCCCCAGTATATCAATATTTAGGATTACTTACTAGCCAATAGGTTTCTCTTTCTGGCCTGTGTACTCTCTTAGTGCAGGAAACTCTGCTTCACTCATCTTCATACCTCAGTGTAGTGCCTGGTATTCATTCACTGGTATTCACTCATTCATTCAACAAATACTGGTTAAGCACCCACCATATTCTAGGCATGTTTAGGCTTTACAAATACAAAGTCTCTGCCATCACAGAGCATGCATTCCTAAGTGGTGAAAACTGACATTAAACAAGTAACAAATGAATGAATAAGGAAATTATATCCATTGTGTAAAATGAAGAGAAATGTTACTGCGGGTTTGATGAAAAGGTTGGGGTGAGCTTATGCAGGTGGCCGGCCAGGAGTTCCAGGGTTTCAGCTGTTCTGATTCGTGCCATGTTTTGGCATCTCCTAATGTCATTGTCCACTTAATAGCTCATAGGAGTGATTCTTGGTCTTATGACTACATAGGACAAAGGCATTTCTAAGCATTGCCTTGATGGCACAATTTTTATTGGACCAATATGGGAAAATGGTCCAGAAGAATACTGGAAACTCAAGCATACCTACCCTCTACCTCATAGTTTCCCTAGACAGAGCAGTCTGCCATTTCTTACCAGTCCTCACCCTTCTTTCCATTACATTACCCACATCCACCCTGAAGAGATTATGAAAATTAGCCTGTGTCTAGGTGAGGAGGGTGGAAGGAGGATAAGTGCCAATCATTAATTCATATTCAAATAATAGTAGGTCTTGGTGTCATAAAGCTGACTGTACTTTGTTCCCAGTAATTTCCAGTGGTTCTTAGTAGCCCTATGGCTTGCCCTTACCCACTTAAATATTGTCAATCATGCCCTCAGAGTTTGGTAGAATGAACTTAGAACCAGTATATAACAACTTGGCTTTCCATATCTATGTCCAAGGCCTAAGAGGGGAAGGCTAGAGTTTTTATCTGTATCATAGACTTAAAACTATGTAACAATAGGAACATCTTTCAACCACATAGAGAATAAATAAGGTTTTGGAGAATAAACTTGAGTAAGATTATGGGGAAAGGGCAAGCGAATTTGGAGCCAAGGTCAGACTTTGTCCTCTTGGTTGCTTACCCTCCACTGCTTCCTTCCCCCCGCCCCCACACACAAGATCTATATGGAAAGGATGCTAAAAATTCCCAGATAGGTTTAGAGAAATGGATGAAAAAGAAGTTTATGTCTCACTTTACCTCTTTTTGAGATGTACTTCTTGCAAAGCTCTCTGGATCAACATGGGGCAGACCCGGAAGGTTTGAATTGATGGTAAGGTGTTCTAAGCAGAGATCGTTAACCAAGGTTGCACATGCCTTATTCCCTTTCACTCTTCCTACTCCCAGCAAACTTCAGTATCCCTTGCTTTCTAGCCACACAGTGTAAAAGGAGATTCATAAATGTTACACTGTTTAAGAATAAGTCCTAGGAGAAATCTGAGAAGTAAGAGCCACTTAGGCCTTCCAGGATGTCACTGTTGTGTGAGTCAAGAAGAACTCTTAAAAAAGAAATAAGTTGTGGAGGAGATAAGGATGGAGGAAGCACATGAGCCTATAAGAACCAGAGGACCAGCTGTAGCCAATAAAACAGGAACAGAAGTGGGATGGGTCACTCTTCTGGACTGAGGCACAGAAAATACCCATACTCGATTCCTTCACCTTTGCTTTTGTGGCATCTTCCAAAAAGTCCATGATTTTCAGATGGTGCAGCTACATGAAAGTAGTACTTCTCTCAGCCTGGATTGACTGCATGAAACAGAACTCCCAGTATTAGAATATGTAGTATGGGCAAGAAATACGCTTTTATTGTGTTAAGCTACTAAGATTTGAGAGAGGAAGTGTTTGTTGCTGAAGCATAACCTAGTCTATCCTTATTAGTACAAGATAATTTTCCTAGTTAAAAAAGTAGAGAGTAATAGCTTTATCTCTCTGAGTTTTACAGTCTGGGCATATTAATACTGCCACACATATTAGATTGAACCATGTAAAATTACCATTTTGCTGGGTCAAAAAGAGTTGAACATCAGCAATTTCATATAGTTCAGCTATAATATTCCTATGAAAGATCTTGCAGAATCCCAGGTACAGACTTATGCTATGACTTAGTACTTAAGTTAATTTTGTTTGATTATAAACTAAACTATTGCCAAATCAAAAACAAAAACAATTTTTTTTTTTTGCTAAAGCTAAACAGAAACAATTCTTCCATTTTGTTTTTAGACAACTTGAAAAGTGTTAGAATTGGCCCCTGATATTACATTGTGTAGACAGAATATAAGTAGATTTAAGAAACCGAGGCAGAGAAATGGAGTTTTTCTCTCATATAAAATCCTGGTTTGAGCAAGTAGCCAAAGATTGCTCTAGACTAAATAACCAACTTGGGTTAAGATTTTTCTTTGACATATTCCCATATTTCCTATTAGCTTCTCTTTCCCTCCCTTACTCTTTTTCACTTATCTCTTCCCCCAAAGACTTGGAGTCAAACCATGTATCTTACTTCTGGGAATCTCAGCTAAGATTTATACCAATTACCAAGAAGAGGATAAGCTGGCCAATGTCAGAGGCATTAGCACTTCAGTCAGAGCCTCACAAAAATTCCAAAGTCCCACAAGACTCAAAAAAGTCCCTGCCTCCAAGAAACTTGCATTTTAATGGAACATAAGGTCATAAACAAATAAATATATAACATAATGTTAGATACCAGTGAGTATGAGTGAAATAAGATAAAGTAAGGGGCTAAAGATCAATGGATGGGTAGTAGGAGCCATTTTACTTTCAGTGACCAAAAAAGACCTTTTTGAAGAGAAGATATTTGCAGGGAGACATGAATAAAATGCAGGAGTAAGTCATGGGCAATGTGAATATCTGGGATGACGAGCATTCCAATGAGAAATATCAGCATATATAAACTTTCTGAGCTGGAACATGCCTGCATGGTTGAGGAACCACAAGAAAATCATGACTAGATAGAAATGAGGGATAAAGGAAATCGGTAAGAGCGGATATCAGAGAAATAGGCCAAAGCCAAATCATACAAGGCTTTGTAAGGCATAATAAGGAGTTTGTGTTTTGTTCAAAGTATGATGAGAAGCCAACACAGGTCTTTGAGTAAGGATGTGACAAAACCTGATTTAAGTTCAGAAAAGATTCTTCTGGCTGCTATGTAGTGAATAGACTCAGGGCAAGAGTGCAAGCAGGAACACTAATTATGTACCAATGCAGTCATTCAGGAAAGAAGTGATGATGGTGGCATGGGCTAGAAAGGTTGATATTGTCTGGTGTACATTCTAATCAGTTAATATTTATTGAAGATTCACTGGCTAAGGGCTTTATAAACATTATCCTCATCGCTTCTCGGCCTTTTGGCTAAGATCAAGTGTATAAACATTATCCTCATAACCACCCTGTAGAACAAGTATCATCATTAGCCCTGTTTACTAAGAAGGAAAGAGGTTGACTGCCCCATTTCTCTCAACTACCCTGATTTTTAAGGAGGAATCTTAAATTCAAAGAGGTGAAGTAACATGTCCAAGGTCACGTAAGTAATAAATAGCAGACCCTGGGCTCATACAAATCTGTCTAACTCAAGACCCAAAACCATTTTGGCTCCAAAAAGACTATATAGGCCACAGTTACTAATGTTGGGCTAACATGTGAAGCAAACTCATTATGTTCAAGGTAAGGAAAGAATACCATTATATATTAGTTATGGGCAAGGGAATACTGGAAAGAACTAGAGTTGGTGATAAAATTAGGGCTAGGCAATCTTATTTTTGGAATGTGCTACTTAATAGAGCCCCTGGAGGGAGAGATTCTCAGATTCACACAAAATAAGATTTTTTAAGGCCTTTAGAAGCCAAGAAATACATTAAGATGAATATAACTTTTAGGTTGCACTCTCTTCCTTTTGAACACAAAGCAAGTTTGTTCAGTTTGAGTCATTCTGATTCTGAAAGGATTGGTCTATGAACAATTTAAGTCTTAAGGGAAAAGAAGGTGGGACACGTGGGAACATACTTCCTTGATGGGTTGGCTTTGGAAACCTGAGTAAGAATTGACTCTAGGAGAACCAGCAGCTGACAAAGCTCTTTCCCACCAAGTGAGAGTTTAATAAACAAAATCACAATTCACCCCAGCTTGGCTTCAGTGTTTTTGAAAATGACATCCAAAGATGGCATAATAGCTAAGGAGAAAATCACAGCCTGGTTTGTAGTTGGAAATTGCTAGCTTGGTGGCAGCTGTTGTTCACTCATGGTTGAATTGCTCTGTCATTAGATTTCAGAATAGGGTAACATAAAGGAAGAGGATGATGCCACCGCCTTCCTAAGCTATTGAGCAAATAAAAGTTCAGGAAATTTTTATTTACAGTCAACTAAGTACTTTCTTAACATGTAGTCAGCACTATGTTCAATCTGATATAAACCATATTGGGGTGGTGAGGGAGAAGTGTGACATTGCCTTTGCCCTCAAGGGGCTTACAATATTGCTAATATTCAAGAGAAATTACAAATACAAAGGTGTGCAATTATCAATGTATTGCCTCTCAGCTACAAATACACTCTTTTTTGCCTTGCTTTGTGACACTGGAGCTGGACTCTGTAAACATTTCTCCTTTACCAGATGGTACAGTGTTAGGATTTGTTAATAGAAGGTGCTGGAGGTACCTGGCAGGGCAAAGGGATTCCTCTTCCTAACGTGCTTTCTTGTTTCATGCTTACTTCTGTAGCATACAAAGGTCAGTGACATGCAGAACACCCAGAGGTGCTCACTCCATAGTGTGTTTCAGAGCACATTCACAGGCAGCTTCCCCGCAAATTCCACTAGGAACCCAGAGGGCAGCTTCTCAGAGCATTTTCAAAGTACCCCGTGGGCAACTTCCTGAGTCCCATCAGCACCCCAGCAAGTAGCTCCCTAGTAAGTTCAGTTGGCATCTGGACAGTGGCTTCCTGTTTGCTAGACCCCGTCCACAGCATCTCAGCAAATTTCTCCAACAACAAGTGGGCCACACCAACACCCTCTCCACTGAAGTCTGGTACTCTGCTTTATCCCTGGAAGTAGTGGCTGCTCCCTACGTCAGCTAATCTGTATTATTTAGAATTATCCTTTACTCTTTAGTAGTTCATCCCCTTTGATTAGTTAATAATTCTTTATATTAAACTCCCCCTGTTCTAATTACTGTGTGGTTTTGGCCTCCTAACTGAAGACAGGCTAATACAAAAGATAAGAGAATATAAGTCCAAAACTGGGGGATAACAGTAAGAAATGCTATAGGCATTTAGAAATTGTAGAGTTCAATATGGACTGTTGTAGAGTTAAGGGAGGACTTCATGGAATGCTGTAACTTGAATCGGATACACTCTGTCAGAGAAAGAGAATTCTAAATTCAGAAGGGTTGTGTGTTGGATGTGTATGTGTATGAAAGAGAGAGAGAGACTGGAAGATAAAGAAGAGAAAAGATAGGACCATGGTTCAGATTAGTTGATTCATTTTAAGTGGTAGGAAGTAATTTCACAGGGCAAGAGTAGATTAAGGACTAACCAATTAATTAATTCAACAAATGTTTATTGAGTACATATTATGTATCAAGTCCTAAGTGCAGGATTACACGAGGATGCCTGCCCTTGTGGGGCTTATATTCTAGACGGGGACAGAGAAAAAGGCAAGAGAGAGACAGTAAACAATAGACAGGAAGAACATATTGTCTGACACAATAAAGGCTGATAAGTGATGTGAAAAAAAGTAGAGTGGAGGGATATATTAGTCTTCTCCTGCTGCTATAACAAATTATTGCAAATAATGGCCTAAAACAAAACAAATTTATTATCTTATGGTTTAGAGGTCAGATGTTCTAAAATCAAGTTATAAGCAAGACTGCATTCCTTCTGGAAGTTTTTTAAAATATCTGGTTTTTTTATTTGACAGAGAGAGAGAAAGCACAGCAGGGGTAGCAACAAGTAGAGGGAGAGGGAGTAGCAGGCTCCCTACTGAGTATGGAGCCCAATGCAGGGCTCGATCCCAGGACCCTGGGATCATGACCTGAGCCAAAAGCAGCCGCTTAACCAACTGAGCCACCCAGGCATCCCTGGGTCATTTATTTTTAATAGCTGAAGTTTATTTTATTTTATTTATTTATTTTAAAGATTTTATTTATTCATTAGACTGAGCCACCCAGGCACCCGTCTTTCTGGGAGTTGTGAGGGAGATTCATTTCCTTGTCTTTTCCAGCTTTTAGAAGACACCTGCAATTAATTGGCTCATCATCTCTTCCTCTATCTTCAAAGCCAGCAGAATAGCATCTACCAACCTCTTTTCTCTCTTTTGTTTCCATGTTACATCTTCTCGGACTCTCCTGCCTCCCTCCTACAAGAACCCTTGTGATTACTTCAGGCCCACCTAGATAATCCAGTATAATGTCCCCATTTCAAGATCCTTAACTTAATCACACCTATAAAGTCCCCTTTGTCATGTGAGGTAACATATCCACAAATTCTGGGGAATGAGATACGAATATTTAGGGGGAGAACACTATTCTGCCTACCAGAAGGGGGCTGCAATTTTAAATTGGTGGTCATGATAGGCCTCATTAAAAAGGTAGGGTTTGAACAAAAATTTAAGTTACACATGGAGAATGTTATGGAAAGAGATAACAGTCAGTGCAAAGTACTTGGGGCTGAGAGTTTCCTAGTATGTTGAAAGAACAAGGAGGCCAGTGCAGCTGGCACATAGTGAGTCAGGGAGAATGCCAGGAGATAAAGTAGGAGAGAGAAAGATCATCTGGGGTGAACGACTGGCGCGAGCACATTGATCAGAGGGGGACAGTGATCTGCCTTGCTGGCTAAAGGTTCTCTGGCTGCCATATTGAAGTAGATTGTAAGGAAGTAAAGGATCCATTGGTAACAACTGCTTGGAATGCTGCGACTGAATTCACCATGTACGTGAGAGGAGCAAAAACACAACCAGGGTCTTGGTCCAGTATTTTCTACCTCTGGAGTGGATATGGGGTTCCTAGAATGTTAGACTAATGGAGCATATTTCATATATTTTATAGAGAATCATAAAAAATATTTTAGCAGGGGGCGCCTGGGTGGCCCAGTGGGTTAAGCCTCTGCCTTCGGCCCAGGTCATGGTCCCAGGGTCCTCCGATCGAGCCCCGCATCAGGCTCTCTGCTCGGCAGGGAGCCTGCCTCCCCTCTCTCTCTGCCTTCCTCTCTGCATACTTGTGATTTCTATCTGTCAAATAAATAAAAAATCTTTAAAAAAAATATTTTAGCAGAACAAAGATATGTTAATACATGTCTAAAACTTTCCATTGAGGCAGCATTAAGGAAAGTTGTTTCACTGAACTAAAATTCAAATTTGCACATTCTTCATATTCTGGATACCTCTTGCAATATTTTTGGTAGAATCTGAAATGTGTCATGCACAGGACTTACGATAATGGCTTCTTGGCTGTGCATTTTTATATTTAATTGCAAACACCTGACAGTTCAGATGGTCCCTTTCTTCAGTCAACCCAATGCTATTTAAATCTACAGATGTGATTCTTGTGATAAAAAGAGATGATTTTCAGGTAGTCTCAAGCTGATCCTCATTACAGACCTGCCCCTTATGGAGGTGGTCATTAAAGGTTTGATTTTTCCTCTGCAGGTTTGAAAACCAGGAAAATTAACTTTACCAAATATTAAAGATGTTCAGTCCTGAGGAGACAAGACAGGGGTAGTACATTTGATTGACTTGAACTGTGAGTTTTAGGACAGCCAGTTTTTTACAGAGAAAACTTACTCCTGAAAATAACCACTTGAAAGGCTCAATTACAGGTTATAGAAAATCATTTAACAAAAGTTTAAATTTATATATTTCTTCATGGCAAGCACTGTTTGAAGCAAATTTTTATTTGTTTACTCAACAAATAATTATTGAGCACCTACTTTATGCCAAACTTCATCCTTGGTACTTGGAAATCATCAGTTTAAAAAAAGGTTCATGAGACTTTCCAGGAAGACAGTAGAGTAGGAGGATCCTAAGCTCACCTCATCCCACAGATACAACTAAACAACACCCACATCCTTGAAAATAACTCAGAAAATGACCTGAAGACTGGCAGAACAGACTCTCCACAGCTAAATGTAGAGAAGAGGCCATGTCAAAGAGGGTAGGAAAGGTGGACACACAGTCTAGAGCCAAACAGACCCAGAGGACTGTCCATGGGAGGGAGGGACATGATGGATGTGGAGAGGGGTGAGGAACAGATCCCCACTCCAGGCACAGGAGACACATATGGGGCAGATAAATCCCCATAACATTGGCTTTGAAAACCAGAGGACCCCAATAATCAGTGGGTTTTAATATCTGGAACTTTAAAAAATCAATGGGCTTGGTTCTGGGAGAATCTGGAGGGTGATAGGAAACTGAGTCCCCACCCTTAAAGAGACAGCACAACAAACAGCCCTGCTGAGATACAGCTTAGAAGCAGCAGTTTGAAATAATGCCTGGGGGTATACAGGAGGGAGATTTATTTACTAATATCAGAGCATGTGCTGGAGTGGCAGGGATTGTTGGGAGACCTCTTTAAGAACAAAAGAGCTAGCAGGAGCCATTTTCCTCTCCTATGACCTTGCCTAGACACTCGGACACCTGCCATAATCAGTACAGTGGAAAACTCTTCACCTGGCTTGTTAACAGTGCACCCCATTCCTGCATTCTCCTGCAGCAATGCCCCCTCTATCCAAGCCTGGGCGGGAGTTTTCTTGGGGACTACAATCCCCCTCCTGCAGCTGATCAGCTTGGACCTTGCTGATATCAAGTGACCTGCCCCAGCATGCTCTTATGGACCCACCCCCTCCAATATGCCCTTGGCAGAGCCCATCTAGAGTAGTGCCATAAATCTGGCAGTGTGAAACCAGCCCCTGTAAGGGCCAGCACCACTCCAAAGTGGCTCCTTCCCAGGGAGAGGGGAAGATAACCACACACACCATCCAAGACATCTGGTCTGACTACAGGCCCCACCCACCATGAAAGCTTCTCAGGGGACAATACAGGGAAAGTGCCCTGCAGTTTAGTGCTACTGCATCTATGGTCTGATGCAGCCACCTGGTCTGACTCAACTCAAGACCAAGAGAGCCCAAACTGGCCCACTAACAACACAGGGACCAAACCTTGTTCACAACATGCAAAGAGAGCCATTGCAGATGACTGGACTGCAAGCAAATGCAGCTCAGTCACAACAGTAGGGTGCATGCAACACACATAGGAAACACCCCTGAAAAGCCAGGCTCTGGTGAACAGGGAACATTGCACTGCAGGGCACTACAGGACCTCTTGTTCATAAGGGCACTACTTTCAAGAGCAGGAGATGTAACTGACTTTCCTAACACAGAGAAACAGACACAAACAGGTAGACAAAATGATGAGACAGAGTAATGTGTCCCAAATGAAAGAAGAGGACAAAACAGTAAGTGAGCTAAATGAAGTGGAGATAAGTAACATGCCTGATAGAGAATGTAAAGTAGTATGAGAAAAGAGTGGAGTTTTCAATGAGACACTCAACAAAGAAATAGAACACATAAAAAAAGAACCAATCTAAGGTGAAAAACTCAATAACTGAAATTAAAAATAGACTAGCAGGAATGAACAGTAGACTAGAGGAAGCAAATGAACAGGTCAGTGACCTGGAGGACAGAGTAACAAAGCAACTGAGCTGAAGAGCAAAGATAGAAAGAAAATAATAATAAATGAGAATAGACTCAGGGAACACCATCAAACATAATAACATTCACATTATAGGGAACCAAGAAGGAGAAGAGAGATAACAGGGGCAGAACATTTATTTAAAGAAATAATAGCTGAAAACCTCCTGAATCTATGGAAATAGACAGAAATCCAGATCCAGGAGACACAGAGATTCCCGCAACAAAATCAACACAAGGAAGTGCACACAACGACACAGAGTAATTAAAATGGCAAAAAGTGATAATAAAGAGAATTTTAAAAGCAGGAAGAGAAAAGAAAACCGTTATGTACAAGGGAAAACCCATGGCTATCAGCTGATCTTTCAACATAAATATTGCAGTCTAGAAAACAGTGGCATGATATATTCAAAGTGCTGAAAGGGTAAAAACTACACTAATCAGCAAGACTACCATTCAGAATAGAAAAAGAGATCAAAAGCTTCCCAGACAAACAAAACTTAAAGGAATTCATGACCACTAAACTAGTCTTACACGAAATGTTAAAGGGGACTCCTTGAGTAGAGAGGAAAGACCATAAGTAGGAGTAGTAAAAGTAGGAAGCAAAAAGAGCAGTAAAATTAAGTGTCTGTCTAAAAATCAGTCAAAGCATTCACAATATAAAAGGCTGTAAAGTATGATACCATATACCTTAAACGTGGGAGTGAGAGAATGGGTTCAAACTTAGGCAACCATCAACTTAATATAAACTGCTATACACAGAAAATGTTATATACAAACCAAGTGGTAATCACAAACCAAAAACCAGTAATAGATAAGCAAAAAATAAAGAGAAAGGAATCCAAGCATATCGCTGAAAGAAGCCAGCAAACCAATAGAGAAGAGAGCAAGAGAAGAAATAGAGAACTGTCAAGCAACCATAAAACAAGTAACAAAATGGCAATAATTACATAGCTATCAATAATTGGTTTGAATGTAAATATATATACATATATATGCCACATCTTCTATTTATATATATATACATATACATCTTCATTCTATACACATACACACATACACACAATAGAATATTACTCAGCTATAAAAATGAATAAAATCTTGCCATTTGACAACATGGATGGATTGAGAGAGTATAATGCTAAGTGAAATAAGTCAGTCAGAGAAATGCAAATAGCATATCATTTCACTCATATGTGAAATTTAAGAAACAAAAAAAGAACAAAGAAGAAAGAGACAAACCAAAAAACACTCTTAGTTATAAAGAGGAAACTAATGGTTACCAGAAGGGAGGTGGTTGGGAGGATGGACGAAATAGGTGACAGGGATTAAGAATATACTTATGCATTTTTGTTTTAATTTTTATTAACATATAATATATTATTTATTCAGGGGTACAGGTCTGTGATTCATCAGTCTTACACAATTCACAGCATTCACCATAGCATATACCCTCCCCTATATCCATCACCCAGCCACCCCATCCCTCCCACCCCCCTCCAATCCAGCAACCCTCGGTTTGTTTCCTGAGATTAAGAGTATCTTATGGTTTGTCTCCCTCCCTAGCCCCGTCTTATTTCATTTTTCCCTCCCTTTCCCTGTGATCCTCTGTCTTGTTTCTCAAATTCCTCATATCAATGAGATCATATGATGATTCTCTTTCTCTGATTGATTTATTTCACTTAGCATAATATCCTCTAGTTCCATCCATGTCATTGCAAATGGCAAGATTTCAGGGTTTTGATGGCTGTATAATATTCCATTATATATATATACACCACATCTTCATTATCCACTTATCTGCTGATGGACATCTAGGCTCTTTCCAGTTAAGCTATTGTGGACATTGCTACTATAAACATTGGGGTGCACATGACCATTTAGATCACTACATTTTTATCTTTGGGGTAAATACCCAGTAGTGCAATTGCTGGGTTGTTAGGGTAGCTCTATTTTCAACTTTTTGAGAAAGCTCCATATTGTTTTCCAGAGTGGCTACACCAGCTTGCATTCCTACCAACAGTGTAGGAGGGTTCCCCTTTCTCTGCACCCTCTCCAACATCTGCCATTTCCTGATTAGTTCATTTTAGCCATTCTGACTGGTGTAAGGTGGTATCTCACTGTGGTTTTGATCTGTATTTCCCTGATGCCAAGTGATGTGGAGCACTTTTTCATGTGTCTATTGGCCATTTGGATGTCTTCTTTGCAGAAATGTCTGTTCATGTCTTCTACCCATTTATTGATTGGATTATTTGTTCTTTGGGTGTTGAGTTTGATAAGTTCTTTATAGATTTTTGGATACTAGCCCTTCATCTGATAGGTAATTTGCAAATATCTTCTCCCATTCTGTCGGTTGTCTTTTGGTTTTGTTGACCATATCTTTTGCTATGCAAAAGCTTTTGATCTTGATGAAATCCCAATAGTTCATTTTTGCCCTTGCTTCCCTTTCCTTTAGCGATATTCCTAGGAAAAAAAAATTTAAAAAAAAGAATACACTTATAGTGATGAGCACTGAGTAATGTATAGAATTGTTGAATCACTGTATTGCATACCTGAAGCTAATATAACAGTGTATGTTAACTATACTGGAATTAAAATTTTAAAAATAAATTTTTTTAAAGTTCATGCTTTATACATTTTGAAGGTAAAGCCAACAGAATTACCTGATAAATTGGATATGAAGAGTAATATAAAGAGAATTTAGGGAAGAAGCCAAGTTTTGGGAAAGGGAAAGTGGTCAGTAAGAAGTTCTCCATGAAGAGAGTACTCCCGTTCTGGGCAATGCCCTGGGCTACCTTGGTTGTCTCCAAATATTCCATCACAATCTATTGCACCCAACAGCCCTGTTTTAGTGATGTGTGAAGGGAATGAAGGTAAAAATGGAGGTGTCTATCCATGGGACAAGTTGGAAGAGACAAGATGGTGAGAGCAGATCGAGGATTTGCAAGGAGGGCGAATTCAGTTGCCCAGGAAATTGTAAGTCTCCCCACCTCAAGAATCTTTATAAATGCTGTGACAGATCCTGGGCATTGCACAGCATAAAGATGAGAGCTTGAGAATTTTGAGAAAGTTTGCTTGGCACTCATATAAAAAGAAGGGCTCAAGAAAGTTAGAAGACTTGAAAGTATTGGGTCATTCAGAATGTAATACCTTTTATTGAATAATTACAAATATTATTATTCTGAGTCAGTAACTAAGATAAATATATTAACCCTCATCACAACCTTGTACTCAGATTATTCTCACTTTATAAGTAAGAAAATTGGGACCTAGAGAGGATAAGCAAACTGCTTACCCTCATCCAGTAAGGAAGAGGGAGAGGTCTTAGACCATAAGCCTTAGACCTGGGTCTTTTGGATCCCGTGAAATGTACTCTCTTTGGACTGACAGCAAACAAAAAACCTGCATATGTGTGATATCCTTTTTATGTGTATACATGCTTAGGTTAAACAGTGCACATACTTGTATATTTTAGCCATTGTAGTGTTTTGATAAATCTCAACAGATTTTTTCTTCACTTATAAAACTATAAATAAAAAAGTATTGATCTGTAGTGTATTTTTTTTTAAGATTTCATTTATTTATTTGTCAGAGAGAGAGAGAGAGGGAGCGAGCACAGGCAGACAGAGAGGCAGAGGGAGAAGCAGGCTCCCTGCCGAGCAAGGAGCCCGATGTGGGACTTGATACCAGGACGCTGGGATCATGACCTGAGCTGAAGGCAGCCGCTTAACCAACTGAGCCACCCAGGCGTCCCGATCTGTAGTGTATTAAGTGTCATTAACATGATATAAGTTTCAAACAGCAGGGATTTTCTCTGCCTTATTTGATACCTCCTCAGCACCTAGAACAGCTCCTGGCCCATAGTAGGTACTCAACAAGTGTTTGTGGAGTGAAAAATTGGCAGATCCATCCAACGATCTGGTTTGGTAGGGATGGCCACAGAATGTCATCCTTAACTGGGATGGTGGGTCAAACAGTACCTAAAAGGGACCTTTCTCATTTGGAAGTGCTCAAGGAGATGCCAAGATAAACAAGTTTGAGTCTCAGAGGACATGTTCTGGGAACCAGTGTTTTCTGTGTAATTGACAATTCCACCTTCTAAATGAGTACTAGATCCTATTCAAGAGCCTGGCAAGGATCTCTACCACTTTCTGAATTGGGAAGAAGAGACACTCCTACTTCCTCTGATGCCCAGATCTATGCTAATTCCTGCTGCTCACCTTTTAGCAATAGTCTGATCCGGGCAAACTTGGCTCCTGGTTGGTTTTCTGTTTCAACTCCCTTTGAGTTCTAGCCTCCTGATTCACAATCCCTCTCCCCACCATTATCTACCATTTCCATCTCCCCTCCAGCCCTCTTAGACTTTTCTCCAGAAACTCTGGCTACTGACATGGTCAAACCCATTTAATGTATCCTCTTGCCATTTCAGGTTATATTTTCCTAACCTGGCCCTCACCATGGTTTACCTTCATGATACCCTGGACCACCTTCATAAATTACATGTTTGGGTTTTTCATTTGTTTGTTAATTTTCATTGAAAAATACATCAAGAAAATGCACTGATAATAAGTACATAGCATGATAAAGTTTCACAAACTGAACATGCTTATGTTATCAGCAAGCAGATCAGAAAGAGAACATTACCAGCTTTGCAAAAGCTGTCGGTACACTCT
Source organism: Taxidea taxus jeffersonii (assembly GCA_003697995.1). Classification (NCBI taxonomy): domain Eukaryota; kingdom Metazoa; phylum Chordata; class Mammalia; order Carnivora; family Mustelidae; genus Taxidea; species Taxidea taxus. The sequence goes on from RCUC01084736.1 coordinate 43,368, forward strand.
TTTGCATCACTGCCATCACCTCACTGCTGTTCTGACCCCTTTCCCTTTAATGTCTCATTGATTGACATGTTCTAGCAAGAGATTTTGTTCTGGCGGATTTTTAAACTCTTCTCTGAAGGTTCTGCTTTAGAGACCTGACTGAAAAGGGGATTTTCTAATCTCTTATATTTTATGAAACAGGTTCAAAAGATAGAAATGACCACTGTTATTTATTACTACTACTACTACTGCTACTACTACTACTATTGCTTATTTAAAACTCCATATTCAAATGACAATTTAGTCTGTGGTGATGTCAAATGGACAAAACAGGAAAAGAACCCCTAGAAAAGAGGTTATTAAAATTATGACTAGGGACACCTGGGTGGCTCAGTTGGTTAAGCGGCTGCCTTCGGCTCAGGTCATGATCCCAGCATCCTGGAATCGAGTCCCACATCGGGCTCCTTGCTGGGCAGGGAGCCTGCTTCTCCCTCTGCCTCTGCCTGCCTCTCTGTCTGCCTGTGCTTGCTCTTGCTCGCTCTCTCTCTGACAAATAAATAAATAAAATCTTTTTAAAAAATCATGACTAGTTGACATGCCACAACTTGGGCATATTCAACCCAGATTTCTGTTATTTCAGAAAGGTTTCAATAAGATTTATCCATACCACCTATCCTATGTAAAGATGAGCATGCATCTTGCTCACAACCACTCAACAACAATAAAGATAATTTCTCTATAAACCAGATTTCATACTGGCTCTAAGACAGATGTCTCTATTTCCATACCTATACCCACAACTCCCCCAAGGTCTGAGTTTGCATACTGAAAGATAAATGTGTGTGTGTGTGTGTGTGTGTGTGTGTGTGTGTGTGTGTAGATAGATATCAATGGATTTCTGAGATTACCTTTGAGAGAATTTTATTTGGCTTAGAGCCTCTGAGAAGTTTTATGCCAGGAAGAGTTAATTAAATACAATGCATCCCGGGGCCCAAGAGCTGAAAGCCTAATGAGATCCAATGTTTCATGAGAGACTACTTAAATTGAAACAGTGGCAGAATTATCTAGAAGCTCCCGGTAAACCTTTAAGCTTGATATGTTCTTCATTTCATTTTTGGTCTGATACAACACACAGCCCATTGCAGTGCACATTTCTGCATTTATGCATGCCAGAATACCCTCAATTCACTTCAGGAAGGCAATTTGAGAGGAGATTTATTTTGGTGGTATTTTAGATGTTGTTGTGTCTAATAATGATAATGATAGTATATGGAAGCTGCCACAATAGAAGTACATAATCTGCTGGGGAGAGAAAGGCCCCAAATTTCATAAGAAAATGCTCATTATCCTTCACCAGCAGCAGATAAACTTGAAATTTATTTCTTCTAGTGGCTTGCAGCCCAAAACACCCGACCATTTCCAAGGCACATAGATTACAGAACTTTGGAAATCACCCAATATAGAAGGGCATAGGAATGTTTTTGTTTTCTTTTTAGAAAGCATGAGTTCTTTATCTGCCTCAAGTTTTATAGTTCTATCAAGTTTTCTGGGATCTACTTGGTTTCAGCAGGCAGCAAGAATGAAAGGCTAGGGAGAGTTGGCAGGAGGTACAGAGGGAAAATTGACAGTGATGGTAAATTCGGCAAGCAAGCAGGAATACATACTTTACATCACTTGCATACCTCACCTTCTGGCCTTCTTGCCAGAAAATTAGATACCCACTCTTTTCTCCTTCCCTTGGGGTGGGGACAGGATGAAAAATGGGAGCAATGAAAATCAGAGGCAGGCATCTGATGACGGCTCAAATGCTCCTGAGATAGCATAGGAGCAGTCTCCACTTTTGCTCCTCATGCTTGGGTTTCTGAGGGAAACAGCGTTTGCTACCTCCTGGTCTACAGGTCCAATTGATTGACTGATTGATTGATATTAACATATAATGTATTATTTGCCCCAGAGGAACAGGTCTATGAATTGTCAGGCTTACACACTTCACAGCACTCCCCATATCACATACCCTCCCCAATGTCCACAATCCAACCACCCTTTCCACACCTCCCCACACCCCCAGCAACCCTCAGTTTGTTTTGTGAGATTAAGAGTGTCTTATGGCAGGACACCTGGGTGGCTCAGTTGGTTGAGCGGCTGCCTTCTGCTCAGGTCATGATCCCGGCGTCCTAGGATCGATTCCCACATCGGGCTCCTTGCTGGGCAGGGAGCCTGCTTCTCCCTCCGCCTCTGCCTGCCTCTCTGTCTGCCTGTGCTCGCTCCCGCTCTCTCTCTCTCTAATAAATAAATAAATAAAATCTTAAAAAAAAAGAGTGTCTTATGGTTTGTCTGTCTCCCAATCCCATCTTGTTTATCATATAATCTTTCTGATATGTGGAATTTGAGAGGCATAGTGGGGGGAGGTATGGGAGGCAGGGAAGGAAAAAATGAACCAATTTATTTAATAAGGAAGTTCACTTAATTGAAATGTGTCTTCCTCTAACACCATTCAATTTTATTGTAACTTCACTTTCAGTCTCAGCCTGTGAATGTCAGCTAAGTGTATAAAACATTAGAGTTATCATATCTAGACATATGTAAATAAATATAGATATCAGAACTATAGTATGCCATAGCTAAGATTGCAAGTGTGTTCTCCCCCTGTCTGTAAGTTACAAAGGGGGTGGAACACACTTTATTACTTTTTCAAAGCACTGATACTCTTCATTCTTAACTTGTAAATTGCAAATATGACACAAATCATTAACCATAACATCGGTTTAATGAAAAGATCATATATTATAAAATCAGATCATTTGAGAAATATAAATAAACTCAATGGTATGTAAATTACTTAAAGAAAAGGGAAATAGCTTTCTCATTGGTTAAAAATGCTTCTCTCTATCACCTTTTTAGCCTATAAATAGGCCCATTTCTGATTTTAAAAGTTGAGCTTTTAATGTGCCAGGGACAGAGAGAACATTCCAGCACTTCTCAAATCTTAATGTGCATATGAATCACCTAGAGATCTTGTCAAAATAGAGATCCTAATTCAGCAGGCCCAGAGTGGGGCCTGAGATTCTGCCTTTTTAACAAGCTCTGGGTGATGTTGCTGGCCTGTGGGCTACATTATGAGTACTGAAGACAGAAAACCCTTCAACCTGTAAAGAGGTTTCATAAAGGACTAAAGTACCCCCAGAAATTTCGACAGACATAAAAATTTTTTGGTGTTGTTGGATTCACTCTTGTGATTTTTTTTTTGCAATTGTATGAAACAGAGTAAATATATTTGAAATATCAAATGATGGAGTTTCTCTCCATTAGTTCACCTTTTCCTTCCCTCACCTCTATTTCTATTCAAACAATAACTGACACTGTGTCCTCTGGCACATAAAAGGGAGGAGACAAGTAAGAATGGAAGTGGTTTCTTTCTTAATTTGAGTGCTTCAAGGACTTAAGGCCAGTTCTATGCTACCCTATTACCCCATTACTATTTTCTGCCTGTCACTGAAGCCAGTTGTTGACTTGAAATTGCTACCGTACTTGCTCTCTTGCACTTGTAATAGAGGAAGGAGGATCAGTAAATATTTCTTACACCTGATGTAGGAAAGATGTTAGGATTCAAAGCTGATGGCCAAGAAAGAATTCTTAAGACATCTTTGGTGCAAAAGGGTAGTTTTATGATACCACAGACACAGGACCCATGGGCAAAAAGAGCTCTACAGGGTCATGAGGAATGGTCCATTATATACTTTCAAGTCAGGAGGGGGTTAGGAATAGCATATGCCTCCCAAGTATTTTGGAAACAAGTGTTCCAGGAACCTGAGAGGGGCTAGCTATTGTTAGGAGAGGTCATTTATTACTGTTTAGTAAAAACTCAGTCACAAGACCCTTTCAGTGTATATCAGTGGGTCATATGTTTGCGGGATGTTTCCAAAATGTTTGGGGGGGGGTAGAGATAAAGGATGTTTCCAAAGGAATTTTTATATGTTAAAGTAGACTTACAGGGTCCTGGGGGTTGGGCTAAGATTGTCTTTTGCCCTTAACAAAGTATTAACATCCAGGCAGCTGAGTTCCTAGAGGAATGTCACTCTGCCTGTTTCAAGGACTTGTCAGTGAGTTGTAGGTAGTAAGAAAATTTAATAATTTTTCTTTTACCTTTGTTTCCCACATCAGTACCCACTATCTCTACAAAAGATTAAGAGGATAGTCTATTGCAAGACAAATGAGAGAGTATATTTCTCTGTGGAAATGAAGACTGTAACTTGTTTATTTTGTAAAGAAAGTATACCTGTGTCAAAAGTATACAGTTGAGGGACACCTGGGTGGCTCAGTTGGTTGAGCGGCTGCCTTCGGCTCGGGTCATGGTCCCAGCGTCCTGGGATCGAGTCCCACATCGGGCTCCTTCCTCAGCAGGGAGCCTGCTTCTCCCTCTGCCTCTGCCTGCCTCTCTGTCTGCCTGTGCTCGCTCGCTCTCTAACAAATAAATAAAATCTTTAAAAAAAAAGTATACAGTTGATTAATTATATGTCAATTTAAAAAAGAAAAAAGCATATAGCTAAAGACATAATTATGAATCAGACCATAGTAAGAACTGTCAATAATATACAACAGGGTTTCTCAACCTTGGTATTATTGGTGTTTAGGGCCAAATAATTCTTTGTTGTGGGGCCTGTCCTGAGCACCGTAGGACATTTAGCAGTGTCCCTTGCCTCTAACCATTAGGTGCCAGTAGTGCTCCTGGTACCCACCCCACACACACACACACCTCTCTCTAAACATTGCTAAATGTCTCTGAAGGGTGAAATAACTCCCTCTGAAAACCACTAGCACACAATATTAGTAGCACAGACTTGTGGAGTGTATATCATACACCTGGCAAGGTTCTAGGTATTTACATATATTCACACTTTTGATATTCAATGCAAGTATGAGATAAGTACTATTATTTTTCTTATTATATAGATGAGGAAGGTGGAATGCAAGGCAGTTTAAGTAACTCGCTCAAAGTCACAGAGCCAGCAGATAGAAGAGCTAGGATTTTTAAGCATTCTAGCTTTAGAATCTGCTCTTAACAAACATACCACATGATGAAACATTTAATAAACTTGAAAGGGAGTGCAAGGTCATTAGGATTTATTTTGAATGTGAATAAAATTAGCAATGCTGCTATGAAATACATATTACTTTAATTGCCTGATACCAAATTATTTCCATTTAGAGATTTTATGAAAGAACATGTATTAAATATAAAAGGCCCTGAGCATTAGGGCTGCCTACCTGGAAATTTTTTAAGTTCCCCTCTAGCACCAGTGCTAGCCCAAGCAGCAATGTTTCCCAGGCAGTGTATACTTTACTCCGACTGCAACCAGGATGTGATCCAATCACCAGTTGTCATTCTTCCTTCCAGTTGCTTTTTTTTATTTTTATTAACATATAATGTATTATTTGCCCCAGGGGTACAGGTCTGTGAATCGTCAGGCTTACACACTTCACAGCACTCACCATATCACATACCATCCTCAATGTACATTCCAGTTGCTTTTTGAACCTCTACCCACCCCTTGCATGAGGTTAACCACATGCCCCAAGGAGCTCCAGGAATCATATCTATGGGCTGGTCTTGAGGTTCTAGTTGCAGGCCAGCCTGGTGAGCCCAAAGTTCCCACCAGCCAGTATGGTATTCCTTTCATGAAATTGCATAAGACTGGTGCTGACTTGCTGATTTGGAGTGGCTCTCACTCATATCACACAGGATAAGTATCTCTAAGCTGTGAATGGTTCATTACTGACCCTTGGGCAATACTGCTTCCAGTCTACAGCATCCAGAGGTGACAACATTGGCAGCAAGCACTTATTACTATGTGTGGGGTTCCCCTGCTGGCACACAAGCTGATCTCCTACCCCCTCACAGCCTCCAAAGGTGCTGGTGGCACTCAAAGGGAGGTCATGCTTGTGTCCTCAAGGGCTTTTTGAGGCCATCACTTAACAATGCCAACAGTATATCCACATCCCTTCTTGCCTCTGATTGATGTGATATGATGATTCTTTGCTCTCCCAAATCAGTCTCAAGCCATGTGAGACAGGGACGGACATTACTTGTGCAAATAGGACTGCTCTTCTCACTCAGCCTTGGGCCCCTCATCTATCCTCCGCTCCCCTCCCCACTGGTGGCTGTGAGTACAGAACAAGGGCATAGTCAACACTGAGAGATCGAATTCTAGGAATGCAGTGGTGAAGGCCTAATGAGTTCAAGAGAAGATATGGTTGAGTGATGAGCTGTTCTGCCTTTGTGCTATAAAATTCTGAGTGATTAATTTAACATGACCAGAAAGTGGCTTATTTACACTTTTCTGCATACTCTGAATAAGACTTGCATTTGTGATGATCATCAACAAAACACAGTTACAACATCTGAGTCATAGGCAGCAGAATGAATGATGCATTGTTAATATATAATTATGTCACTAGCATTATGTAAATGTTATTAGGGAACTGCAGGGGCAAAAAGATCTATATTGCTTCAATAATTTCCTATTTTGCTGGGAGGTTTTTTTTAAATCATGAATGGATGTTGAATGATTTTTTTTAAATGATGAGATCCTCTGATTCGTGTTACTCAAGGAAAAATGCCCATCTCTACTTAGCAGTGAAAATTGGATCAAAGATTTAACATTATGACCCCTATAAATATTTTGAATATTTTGCATCAAGGACATTAGCAAAGAGCAATTTTTTATTCATTAATCACAAAAAAGTGGATCTTTAGGAATTTCATTTGTCAGAAAGTAATCTCACCTACTTTCCTTTATTAAAAGATGTGAAAGCCACAGCCAATTTTACATTTCCAAGAATGTGAAATTGAATCCCAAATTCCAAGTATATTTTCTTGATCTGAAACTTTTTAAAGAATAAACTAGCATTATTCAGTTCATCTTCCTCGTCTATCACTGGTAGTGTGAATTGGAACCTCCATATCGAAGTTATTGAACTACAGTATTATATAACATGAAAAGTGAAATAATGATATTTATTTATCCTAAATATAAAAATGCTGTGCCATGATCATTTCCATGTTCAAAATGAACTATCAATTTATGAAGAGCTTCTTTCCGTTTTGAAACTGAATTCAATTGAATATCAAAATCAGATAGAAGACTTAAGGATGAATTCTACCCTGTACTTCACACTATGAAATACAAGACCTGACACTTCATGTTCTCGCAGAAGTATCTGTTTTCCAGTTCTGAATCAAAAGAGTATGAAACATGAAAGAATATAATTAATAATTTATTATGTCTACTTTCAATTTGCATTTACCCATATATGTGGTAAAATATGAACTCCATCAGTATATCTGTGTTTGTTATATCTTCACACTACATTTCAGTAAAAACAAAGAAATTTTAACTATATTTTTGGCAATTGATTTTCCATACACCTGCCCTACTTCATTAATTTATCTGCTTGATCTATAGATGCCCTTAAGTTCATGACTCATATATACAGTAAGTATTCACCAAATGATGACTGAACTGAATACACTGCAAACACTACTGATGTTATGCTTTTTCATTGAATTTTCTTTTGATTTCTGTGTTGCTTCAATCCACAAGTAGAGTAATGGCAAAAACTTAGGTGCAAAGCAAGCACTGAATAAAGATTCATATGACAGAATTTCAAATGTTGGTACAGAGCATTAAAATAATACTGGATCCAGAGGTAATATTTAGAATATTTAGAATGCTAATTCTCTGAAAGCTAATAAAAATATTACCAACTGATCTATATTAAATAAGTAAATAAAAATACCTAAAACTCCATTGAAAGGCCCAATATTTCTCAAGCATTTTTTTAAATCAGTCTACTACAATCGTGGCTTAATGTATAAGAGTGTAAATAGATATATTTCTATCATTGTCTTTCTCCATGATTAAAACACCCAAATGTAACTTTTGCAATTCAAAAAAAAAAAGATTCCTATTGCAAACTTCTCTTTTTTCACATTTTAATGTAACAATTGGCATATTTCTATGGGAGTGAGGGAATATTTACTTCACTTTTTGGAACCTTATTTTTGCCTTGCCATAATTTACTAATTTTCTCCAATTATGAATATATTCTGCTTCAAATCCTTTTCTGGAATGAAGTAGGATAAAAATGTACACATTCTTTCCTAGTATTCTTCAGGTAAGAAAAAGCATTTACTATAACAGGGCCTAAGGCAACTTAACTAAAACTAACATAGTCTTATGTAAGCAATTCTGTAAGGTTTCATTTTTGTAAATATATTTCTAGTGAAAAATTTAAGAGTCATTTTCAGGTTTCTACTTTGGCATGTAGAAAACAAAAAGCTATTATCTAGCCTGGGCTTAAAAAATAGGCACACACACACACAGTGCCAAAAAAAAAAAAAAAAAATCAAAGACCAGAGAAATGAACCCTGCTCCTCAAATCTAGAATTTGTCCAAAAGTTTAATGATTACATCAAAAGTCTTTCAAAATCAAATGACTGCCAGTTGATAGAGTCACCATTGGTAGAAAACTACCACCAAAGAAAAGAGACTAGAAATGCATTTTCTCTTCAGAGTGAAATGAAAAAGAAGGATTATAAGTGGGAATGGAAAACACAGAATCCAATCACTCATTTAACAGGAATGATGGAGCACCTTTATGTGTTGGTTTCTATTCAAGGTGCTAGAGACACAATTGAACACATCACTCCAAGTCCTTGTCCTCATAAAACCTATATGCTGATGAATGAGACACTGATAGGCAGCTTAAAAAGTAAATAAATGTGATACAGGGTTGGGTGTATCTGTAAAGAAAATAAGAGGGTAAGAAGATGAAATCATTGAGGGGAGGGTACTATTTCAGACCACTATTTCAGAGTGGTTAGGGAAGGCTCTAACAGAAGGGAACATATGACCGGAGACCTGAGTGAAATGAAGGAGTAAGGTATGCAAGGGTCTGATGGAAAGCATTCAAGACAGAGAAAACTGCAAGAACAAAGGCTCTAAGGCACAAGAAAGATTGGAGTGTTCCAGTGTGACTCAAACAGAGTGAACAAAGCAGAGAGAAGCTGGAGATGAGGTGAGTAATATCATAGGAGCTAGGCTATGCATGGCAATGGCAGTAAGAAGTGGGCTCTAAATTACCTCCTCTTGGATCTAGTGGGCTTTGCACTGCTTCAACCAATAGAGAACTGTGACACTAAACACCTTCCAAGACAGGGTCTTAAAATGACCTTGCAGATTTCACTTGGTTTCTTGGATACTTGCTTCAACTATCCTGAGATTGTCATGCTGGGGAGGTCACAGTCAAGAGTTCCAGCTAAACCGAGATTTCCCTTCATCCCACCAAGGAGCCAGACATGTGAATGAAACTTAGACGGTGGAGATCAGCCAATCCACTGGCTGAGTCCCTGAGTGACTTCAGTTGACTCCCTCATGAGACAGGAGAACCAACCAGTCAACACCTGCCCCAAGTTTCTAAAGTATCATAAAACAGTTGTGTTACGTCACTTAATTTTGAAACAATTTATTATACAGCAGTAGTAACTGAAACCAAGGCCCTTGGGCCACAGTAAGAATTTGTTTTCTGTTCTGATTATAACAGCAAGCCATTGAAATTTTGAGCAAGGAAACAATGTGATCAGATTTACAGTTTTAAAAAGTCATTTTGGCTAATTAGTAAAAGATGAGCTATAGGATTGTAAGAGTGAATGCAGGAATACCATTATGAGGTTCCTGCAGAATACTGGCAAGAGAAGAGGTCTTGAACTAGGGAGATCACAGCATAGGAGTGAGAGATAGTTGGATTTAGATTATGTTTGGAAAGTGGAGCCCAGAGGATTTGCTGATGTGGGATGTGAAAGAGGGAAGTAAGGACTGTCTCTTCGTTTTTGGCCCAAGATACTTGGGGAATTATGGTAGACCAGGGCAGAGGCATATTGGCACAGAAGGAGAGTCATGAGTTAATTTTTGGACATGTGAACAGGCTTTTTAAAATTTAAGTATAGTTGACATATTAGTTTCAGATGTACAACATAGTGATTTGACAGTTCTATACATTAGACAGTGCTCACTATAATAGTGTAGTTACCATCTGTCACCATACAAAGTTATTACAATCTTATTGACTATATTCCATTTGCTGTACTTTTCATCTCCATGACATTTATTTTATAACTGCAACTTTGTACCTCGTAATCCCCTTAATCTATTTCACCTATCACTCTATACCTATCCCCTGTGGCAACCACCAGTTTGTTCTCTGTATCTATGAGTCGGTTCTTGGTTTTTATCATTGCTCATTTGTCTTGTTTTGTTTTATCTTATTCCACATATAAGTGAAATCATATGGTATTTGTCTTTCTCTGACTTACTTAGCATATTATCTCCTAGGTCCTTCCTTGTCAAAAATTGCAAGATTTCATGTCTTATGGCTCAGCAATATTCCATATTGTATGTATATCCCATCTTTATCCATTCATCTATTGAAGACACTCAGGTTGCTTCTATATCTTTTTATCTTTGGTGTTGTAAATAATGCTGCATTAAACATAGGGGTACATATGTCTTTCTGAATTAGTGTTTTGTTTTCTTTTTTTAAGATTTTATTTATTTTTTTGACAGACAGAGATCACAGGTAGGCAGAGAGGCAGGCAGAGAGAGGGGGGGGG
>ML095823.1:5455-17790 GCA_003697995.1 Taxidea taxus jeffersonii
GTCTGGAAATGACAGATGCTGGCGAGGATGCGGAGAAAGGGGAACCCATCTACACTGTTGGTGGGAATGCAAGCTGGTGCAACCACTCTGGAAAACAGCATGGAGGTTCCTCAAAAAATTGAAAATAGAGCTACCTTAAGACCCAGCAATTGCACTACTGGGTATTTACCCTAAAGGTACAAACGTAGTGATCCAAAGGGGCACGTGTACCTGAATGTTTATAGCAGCAATGTCCACAATAGCCAAGTTATGGAAAGAACCTAGATGTCCATCAACAGATGAATGGATAAAGAAGAAGTGGTATATATATACAATGGAATACTATGCAGCCATCAAAAGAAATGAAATCTTACCATTTGCGACGACATGGATGGAACTAGAGCGTATTATGCTTAGCGAAATAAGTCAACTGGAGAAAGACAACTATCACATGATCTCCCTGATATGAGGAAGTGGAGATGCAACGGGGGTGGGAGTTAAGGTGGTAGGAAAAGTAGCCATCTCTTCTTTATCCATTCATCTGTTGATGGACATCTAGGTTCTTTCCATACTTTGGCTATTATGGACATGGCTGCTATAAACATTCGAGTGCATGTGCCCCTTCGGATCACTACATTTGTATCTTTAGGGTAAATACCCAGTAGTGCAATTGCTGGGTCGTAAGGTAGCTCTATTTTCAACTTTTTGAGGAACCTCCATGCTGTTTTCCAGAGTGGTTGCACCAGCTTGCATTCCCACCAACAGTGTAGATGGGTTCCCCTTTCTCCGCATCCTCACCAGCATCTGTCATTTCCAGACTTGTTAATTTTAGCCATTCTGACTGGTGTGAGGTGGTATCTCATTGTGGTTTTGATTTGTATTTCCCTGATGCCAAGTGATGTGGAGCACTTTTTCATGTCTGTTGGCCATCTGGATGTCTTCTTTGCAGAAATGTCTGTTCATGTCCTCTGCCCATTTCTTGATTGGATTGTTTGTTCTTTGGGTGTTGAGTTTGCTAAACTCCATAGATTTTGGATACTAGCCCTTTATCTGATATGTCGCTTGCAAATATCTTCTCCCATTCTGTCAGTTGTCTTTTGGTTTTGTTAACTGTTTCCTTTGCTGTGCAAAAGCTTTTGATCTTGATGAAGTCCCAATAGTTCATTTTTGCTCTTGCTTTCCTTGCCTTTGGCATTGTTCCTAGGAAGAAGTTGCTGCAGCTGAGGTCATAGAGGTTGCTACCTTTGTTCTCCTCAAGGATTTTGATGGATTCCTTTTTCACACTGAGGTCCTTCATCCATTTTGAGTCTATTTTTGTGTGTGGTGTAAGGAAATGGTCCAATTTCATTTTTCTGCATGTGGCTGTCCAATTTTCCCAACACCATTTGTTGAACAGTAGGTCTTTTTTCCATTGGACATTCTTTCCTGCTTTGTCGAGGATTAGTTGACCATAGAGTTGAGGGTCTATTTCTGGGCTCTCTATTCTGTTCCATTGATCTGTGTGTCTGTTTTTGTGCCAGTACCTTACTGTCTTGATGATGACAGCTTTGTAATAGAGCTTGAAGTCTGGAATTGTGATGCCACCAACTTTGGTTTTCTTTTTCAATATTCCTTTGGCTATTTGAGGTCTTTTCTGGTTCCATATAAATTTTAGGATTATTTGTTCCATTTATTTGAAAAAAAAATGGATGGGATTTTGATAGGGATTGCATTAAATGTGTAGATTGCTTTAAGTAGCATAGACATTTTCACAATATTTGTTTTTCCAACACGTGAGCATGGAACATTTTTCCATTTCTTTGTGTCTTGGGCTCTTTTATATAACCATCAACAGCATGCCTTTTCTCCCTCACTTACATCATTTAGACATATATCATATGCATCTTTTGAATTTTTGCCAATCTGATAGGTAAAAAACTTTCTTGCTAATTTGCATTTCTTCATTTCTTCAACTATTAGTTCAATTAGTATAGATTTATATGTCCCTTGTAATTCATTCCTTAGTGAAATGCTTACATAAATCCCTTGCTCATTTTTATTGTGTTTCTTTTCTTTTTCTTATTGATTTGTAAGAACTCATTTATTTTAGGGTTCTTAATCTTTGTCTGGAATATTTTTGTGTGTGTGTGTTTTTTTGTGTTTTTTTTTTAAGATTTTTATTTATTTGATGGACAGAGATCACAAGTAGGCAGAGAGGCAGGCAGAGAGAGAGAAGGAAGCAGGCTCCCTGCTGAGCAGACAGCCCAATGCTGGGCTCGATCCCAGGACCCTGAGATCATGACCTGAGCTGAAGGCAGAGGCTTTAACCCACTGAGCCACCCAGGCGCCCCTGTCCGGAATATTTGTGATAAATATTGTCTCCCACTTGTTACTGATGTTTGCGCTTGTTTTTAATGTTTTGTTTTTGTTTTTGTTTTTGTTTTTGCTGGAAAAGGTTTTTATTTTTTGACTCAGAACTGTTTCTTATTTCTGCATGGTTTCTGGGTCGCCTGTCTTACTTAGGAAGTTCTGTCTTACCTCTTGGATATATTCTTCTTTTTTTTTTTCTTTTCAATGTATACCTGTTGTTTTTTTTTTATTCTACAAATAACATAGAAATTCATACTCAAATAATTCAAATAACACAGATGAATAACAGTAAAAGTCATTTTCTCTCTTGGGGCACCTGGTCGGCTCAGTCAGTTAAGCATCTGACTCTTGGTTCCAGCTCAGGTCATGATCTCAGAGTGGTGAGATTGAGGCCCCACATCTGGCTCCATGCTCAGGAGGGAGTCTGCTCAAGATTCTCAACCTCTGCCCCTCCCCCACACTTGTTCTATCTCTCAAATAAAATAAATAAGCCTTTTTTATTTATTTTATTTTTTTAAAAGATTATTTATTTATTTATTTGGTAGAAGAGACACAATGAGAAAGGGAACACAAGCAGGTAGAGTTGGAGAGGGAGAACCAGGCTTCCCACTGAGCAGAGAGGCAGATGTGGGGCTTGATCCCAGGACCCTGGGAACATGACCTGAGTTGAAGGCAGACACCTAATGACTGAGCCACCCAGGCGCCCTAATAAACCTTTTTTTAAAAAGTTGTTTTCACTCTTTACTCTTCCCACTCTCACTTATTTCCCTGGAAGTCACCACCATTGACTTAAAAGACATCTTTGCCTTGTCACATTGATTCCTATTTCATCTCATTTCTAAATGGGCTCAAAACTGTTTCCAAGGATATAAACAACACAGAATAAATTTATTCTAAGTTTCCCGGGAACTAACATTATAAAGTGGAAAACATCCAGGTTTCTAAGATAAAAATAAGCCACGTGCTCATGAAAAGCACAATTTCTGGTTCTGAGATCTGAAAACATTGTCTTACTGGGAGGAGCTGGTAATACAATGAGCGAGATCCTCGCGATCACACTCAGTGGTTTCAGTCAGCTTTCTTTACAACAGCATTCGAGGTCAATGGCTTCATGCCATCTGATCAATTTAAGATAAGCCAATCTCAAACCCTACAGGTTAGCACCTCTCTGATAGAGTAAATTGTGGATGAAAGGATTTATGACACAATCTCAATTTCTTGAAGACAGTGATCAGAGAAGGGAACAAAAAGTAAAAACACTGCAAATCTTTGCCTTTCATAAAAAGTGAGCCAATGCCTGTTTTTATCGTAATTTTGATATTGAGACAACCTTGTGAGAACAATTACGAATTGCTGTGTAGTAAGTAAAGCCAGGTGAACTGCGGAGGATGCAGGGCAATGGGCTAGAAGCATCAATGCGGAGGAAGGAGGGCCCCTCCTGGCTCAGTGGTGCCAGGCAGGAGGGGTGAAGGGGATTGGGAAGGGGACAGCAGGGAAGCCATGACCTCAGGGGAGATGCATATGTTGTCCAGAGCAAGAAGCTGAGAACTTTCAGGAATGAGGTAGAGCGTATAGGGGGGTTGGCTAATAACCAAGGGCTCATGTAAGGGTTTCAGAACTTCAGCGAGGCATAGGAGCCATGGACAGAATGAGGAAGCTTTGATACGTGTGTGGAGATTAGGAGGGCTGGAGAGGAGGAGTGACCTGGGTGTCTGGGGACTTAGAAGAGTGAACAGAGCTAAAGGCATAATGAGGTGAATCCTAATAGACTCAAAAGAGAGACTGGTGCAGAGGCTGCCAGTGTTTTGTTTTTGTTTTTATTAGCAGTTAAATTATCTCCTTTTAGTTTGTTAGTTTCCTTCATGTGTCTTGGGATTTTGTTGGCGGCTTTTGTTTTCCTTTCTTTGGTTTTGTTGTGGGTGGGTGGGTGTTGGGGGGCCGAAAGGTTTGCTTTGTCATTTCTTTCCAAGCTCACTCCCCGCCGACCCTTCTGGCCCTTTCTGCCCTTTCCGCCCTTTGGGCCCTTTCCTTGTTGCCCGGGTCCAGGCTGCTGGGGCGGGCTACGTCAGCTCCTGGAGTTTTCCGGATCCTCCTTCAACAGAGACGAAGGGACAGTGAAGTGGCACCAGACAGTTTGCAGTTGTTTCTGTACTTGCTGCTCTATGCGTATCCTGCCAGTGTGAACGGGCACCTTCATTCCAGTTGCAGCCCCATGCGGACCCCAGCTCTTTTAGACTTCACACTTGGGGACGCCCCTCTCTGCCCCAGAATTCAGCCCGTGAGCCTGCCTCTCCTCTCCCAGCCCGGAGGGCGAACGCTGCAAGGCACACTGGGAAGTGTAGTTCCAGCGCTACCACACGCCTTTCTCCGACTGCGACGAATTTCGGCTGGATCAAAGATGTCAAGGTAAGAAGAGAATCTAGTCTTTAAAAAATAATCAGCGTTGGGGAACTTCTTAAGAAGAAGATTGTTTTGTAAATCGAAAGATAAATGATGGGGAATCGTCTGACCCTTGGTTTGGGCTCACGGTCTTAGGGTGCTGAGATTGAGCCCAGCTGCACGTGGAGCCTGCTTAAGATTCTCTCCTCTCGGGACGCCTGGGTGGCTCAGCGGGTTAAAGCCGCTGCCTTCAGCTCGGGTCATGATCCCAGGGTCGTGGGATCGAGCCCCGCGTCGGGCTCTCTGCTCTGCGGACAGCCTGCTTCCTCCTCTCTCTCTGCCTCTCTGCCTACTTGTCATCTCTATCAAATAAATAAATAAAATCTTTAAAAAAAAAAAAAAAGATTCTCTCCTCTCCCTCTGTCCCTTCATCCTTCTTAAAAAAAAAAAGATAAATGATCATATAGTAAATTAAGAACTCTTACAAATCAATTTTTTTATTGAGATCTAATTTATATATAATATGATATTAGTTCCAGGTGTACAACATAATGATTCACATTATGTGTGAATATAGCAGAATTTGTGTATGTGTGTGTATTTGTGTGTGTTGCAGAATGACCACAAAAAGTCTAGTTAACATCTATCGCCCTGCATAGTTACAAATGTATTTTTCTTGTGATGAGAACTTTAAAGATCCACTCTCTCAGCAATTTTCAAATACCCAATACACTATTATTATCATAGTCCCCATGCTGTAGATGATCTCCCCAGGACTTATTTCTGTTTATAACTGAAATTTTTCCCCTCTTGACCCCTTCACCAATTTCACCCACCCCCTCCTCCTGTTCTTTTTTTTTTTTTTTATTCATTTGACAGAGAGAGAGATCACAAGTAGGCAGAGAGGCAGGCAGAGAGAGAGGGGGAAGCAGGCTCCCTGCTGAGCAGAGAGCCCGATGTGGGGCTCTATCCCAGGACCTTGGGATCATGACCCTAGCCGAAGGCAGAGGACTTAAACCACTGAGCCCCCCAGGTGCCCCCCTCCTCCTGTTTTCTGTATGAGTTTGGTTTTTTTGCTTCCTTAGATTTCATATATAAGTGAGATTGTACAGAATTTACCCTTGTCTATCTGACTTATTTCACTTAGCAATGAGCAAATAGCAAGATTTCCTTCTTTTTTTAAGGCGGAAAAATATTTTGCTGTACATATGTGCCACATTTTCTTTACCCACTCATCCATTGATAAACACTTCACTTGCTTCCATAGCTTGGCTATTGTAAAGCTTCAATGAACATGACAGAGGCAGGTATAGTTTCAAGTTAGTTTTTTCATTTTCTTACAAATTAATTTTTAAGTAACCAACACCCAATACAGACAGTTCGCAGGGAAAAACTCACAAATATATGTTTTTAATATGTAAAGACTCTAAAAACATCTCTATGAAAGAGAAGCAAATTAAAGCTATATTAAATATTATTTTCACTCGTCTGTCTCCCAAGATAGGCTCTCAGCTACTCTATCTTTGCATGGTGCTGACCTATCACAAAAGCAGATGGGTAAAAGAAATGCTTAACATATATTTGGTGGGTTTCATATCCCTCTGCATTTAAACATGCTGTTCCTTCCTCACAGAATGTTCTTTGACCCTTGGTCATATAGACTTACATTTAACTCCAACTCATCCGTCAAAACTCAGCTCATCTCACCTTCTCCAGGAAGCCTTCCTTAGTTTACCATCATGACCATCCTAGTCCTATTAATCTCTCTTCTGGCTTTCTGAGTAATTTTTTTTTAATTTGATCATATCCTGGGACACCTGGGTGGCTCAGTGGTTTAAGGCCTCTGCCTTCGGCTCGGGTCATGATCCCAAGGTCCTGGGACCGAGCCCCACATTGGGCTCTCTGCTCAGCAGGGAGCCTGCTTCCCCCTCTCTCTGTCTCTGCCTGCCTCTCTGCCTACTTGTGATCTCTCTCTCTGTCAAATGAATAAATAAAATATTTTTTAAAAATTTTGATCATATCCTTGTCTCATTGATTTCAGTCATTGATTTACTTGTTCCTTTTCCCAACTACTCTGCGAGAGCGCCAACTCTAATTTGATCTTGCGTTCCCAAGGCCTAGCTCATTGGAAGCACTCAAAGATTCTTTGTTGGACCTATGAATGAAGAACTTGTTACTTCGCTAGATTATACATAGCTGGTTTAGCGATGCTAGGTTATGTGCTAAGCACTCTCCACTGGGAGGCAGTGTTGTGCAGAGAAAAAGCTCTTAGCTTTGCAAGCCAGAAAACCGGGGTTCCCACACCGTTCTGCCCCCTTCTACCTGCCTTTCCCTGGGCCTTGCACAATCTTAAGTCGCTGGCAAGACGGGAAGAATGAGCAGAAGAATATTTTCCTTACAGAATTATTGTGCAGAGGAACGTAGATAATTTAGGTAGATCACGTAGGTCAAGTATCCAGCATATTATAGATGCATTTCTCATAAGCTAGCTCTTGATTACTTGCTTATATAATAGTCAGCACAGTTGCAGGGGAAGGCCTAGATCCAAAAACTGTTCTTCAGAGTCATGCTTCAAATGGTCCTCACTCTTGAAGCTAGCAGCCTACTTCTCACCTCTGTCGGAGGGCTCAGGCTTGGAAGCCCAGGGTTCAGAGGTTTTGGGGGCTCCGTAGGACTAGGAGTTCCACTGGGGCTTAAGCAAGTCAAGGGCTTGAGGGACTATTATTGCCAGGCCCTGGTTCAGCTGCATGTGCATTAAATAGATTTTTGTACACTGGCCTGGGAAACAAGCCACCATCTATAATTCTGTTTCTATGGGGAAAGGCTTTCTGTGTTCCAAACAACCAACTTACTAATGAACTCCTGGAACACAACCTATTTGTCGACGGGGACCGGCTGACTGGGTTTACATGGCTGAGCCGGCCGCCCGAGCGACTGCACAGTGTTGATCTAATTATAAGGAATTCTCTACGGTGACTAATCTAGCTGTGGTCGCCACAATTGAAGAGGAATTTTGAAAAATTGGAGAGTGTTCCACAAAGAACCACAAAGATGATTAAAGGACTGAAGGAAAATCTAATGTGGTCTCCACAGCTTTAAGAGGACTGTAGAAACTACTCATGTAATAATCACTCGCAAATGAAAAAAGTATTGGATTCTGTACCGTGTCCAGTGCGTTGGTCATTTGCTAATTGACAATGAATTCATTCGTAGGGAAGGGAACTGGTGTTTGTTGAACCCTCTCGGGTATCAGACACTTCGCAGGCCTTTCATAGACAGTATTTGAATTTGTCCTCATCACCACCCTGTCAGAGAGACCATTATGTCTATTTCACAGAAGAGGAAACTGATTTTCAGGGAGATTCATTTGTCTAAAACCTAATAGCTAATAATGCAGAACAGAGATTCAAATCCAGGCCAGATTAAATTTCAAAGCCCTTCTCACCAATGTTGTACCCTGTAGCCAGAATGACCTTTCTGAAGTATAAACTCGATGATGTCCTTTTCCTGCTCCAAACAGCTCTGTGCACCCACTCTGCTCCCGGGATGAAACTCAAGTCTCTTTACACAGCCAAGGGGACCCCAAGAGTCTTGCCTCCTGCACCCTACCCTCATCTCCTGCCATCACCCTTTCCCCTCACCCCCAGGGCTGTGTCCAGATATCTTCCCATTTGTCTATTCCCCCCTCTGCTTCCAGCCTCCTCGCCTTCACCACCCAGTTCTCTCTGCTTTCCTGCTTTTCCTCTTCTGTTGATCAACTTTATTCTCTTCTGTGGATCTCCACTTGTACACGCCTTCCCTTGGAAGCCGTCCGTGTGCCTCCATGTAACAGACTCATCAGTCCTTCCCCACCATCTCCCAGTGCGTCACATTGCCCATTACCACAGAATTATCACACTGTATTGTAACCGTGTGTTAATTTAGCCTTAAACACGCCCCCTGCCCCCACTGCCATACACACACACCCCTCAATAATGATTTGTTAAACGAATGTTGAATGACCATATCACAAGTTATTTTTACAAACAATACTCAAAATATTTTTTAATTTTAAAATATTTTATTTATTTATTTGACAGACAGAGATCACAAGTAGGCAGAGAGGCAGGCAGAGAGATAGGAGGAAGCAGGCTCCCCGCTGAGCAGAGAGCCCGATGTGGGGCTCGATCCCAGGACCCTGGGATCATGACCTGAGCTGAAGGCAGAGGCTTTAACCCACTGAGCCACCCAGGCGCCCCACAATACTCAAAATATTGATATCTATGAAACATTTACCTTTTTTTTAAAAAAAAAAAAAGAAGAAAAAGATTTGAGGTTATCCTGAGCATAATATGGCTCTCCCTTGTTTTCCGGTATGTTTTCTTAAGAGGAAGGAAAGAAATACAGCTGCCAATAGGATGCTGGGTGTTGCGTAAAATGTTTGCATGCCCATGGGAGTGTGTCCCCGGTGCACATTATCCATCATCTGGGTCATGGCAGAAAAGAGATTGAGAACCTTCCAACCTCTTCTAGCTTCAGGAAGGACCCACTGAATCCATTACATTCGAAAGAGCATTGATCTTTGTAAGTCCCTCCAGAGAGAAATCTCCAACCCTATTTGGTGTCAGGCAACCCTTAGGGTAGGGAAATTCTTCCTTTTGTTTAATTCTAATAAGTCCGTTTGTGTGTGTGCTCTTGGCAACAGAGTAAAAGCAGCCATCCCCCTCTGTGCAGGGGTTCCTCTAAAGTTCATGTCCATTGCTGATGCTTCTTAAGTCATCCCGAAGCGTTTCCTCTCTAGGCTGCCTCATCCCAGGTCCTCTAGCCCGTCTTGGCTGGTCACTGAATGACAATTTGGCTTTTGCTGTGAACTCTCTTCACGTTCTCTCCATCCCAGAGACCAGAGCCAGCCCCAGTTCTCTGTTACAGCTCGGATCAGTGCAGAGCCGCGTAGCAGTTACCTCATGATACAGACATGCTTTTCATTTGCCACAGTTCTCTGCTTGCGTTTTTTCTAATCATCAGAACTGCAGGGTTGTGACAATTCCTCCCGGTCAACAGGCCATCCACTAAAGCTATACTTTCAATTTTCCAGCCAACTGCTTTTGAGTGGCTGGCACCTTGCCTTTGAATATGTTCACTTTTCAGCTCCAAGTACATAATCCTGAATTTCTCTGTGCTGAACTCCATCCGGCCTGTGTCCCATTATTCCAGCTGACCAGCATTGCCTTCTCTGACTACTCTAGACTGCAGAAATCTTTTCCTTTTGTGGCACCTCTGGGTTTGAGTTATCAGCTGCCTACTTCCTGTGGGTATTTCCTCTAGATCAGTGCATTAGTCAGATTAAGCTAAATTGTGCTGCTGTAAACCAATCACCCCCTAAATCTCAGTGGCTTAAAACCATGGTTTTGGCTTTTCTCTTCTTACTTGTGCTACATCGCCCACCCTGACCAGCAGAGGGGCTCTGATCATCATGGTCATTCCGCAGTCCAGGTTCACAGAAGTTCTACCATCTTGGGACACCGTCATCTCAGTGTGAACCTTTGGGGTTTGCTGGGGGCACGGGCACAAAGCGTGGGGGTTGGAAAGTTTCATACATTTCCTCCGTCTAGAGGGGATACATGTTCCTTATGCTGCAGTCTCTTTGGTTAAAGCAAATCACGTGATTGTGACTGATTCCAAGGGGATGCATGTTCCAAAGGAGAGAAGAACTGAAGAGAAATCTTGGTATTCATTAGTAAGGTCTCCCACAACCCATGAGATTCTAAGTTTCCTAAACACGGTGATTTTTGTTTTGTTTTGTTCTGTTGTTTTTTCTTTCTTTTTCTTTTTTTTTAAAGATTTTATTTATTTATTTGACAGACAGAGATCACAAGCAGGCATAGAGGCAGGCAGGGGTGGGGGAAGCAGGCTCCCTGCTGAGCAGAGAGCCCAATGCTGGGCTCGAACCCAGGACCCTGTGGATATGACCTGAGCCGAAGGCAGAGGCTTTAACCCACTGAGCCACCCAGGCACCCCTCTGTTGTTTTTTCTATATCATCCATAAATGCTTGTAAGAAGACTTGTGGATCCTGGGCCCATTTTTCTCCTACTGAGCATCTCTGAAAATATAGAAGTATTTTTCTATTCCATGAGTCAGTTTATATAGGAAGATGTTAGGTCAAAGACCAGATTCCACAAAAAGCTGCTAGCAGCTTTTTAAGATTGAGCCCCTTTCCTCTACTGGTAAGTGTGCTCTGCAGGACAGGATTGTTAGGAAACCAGTGGCATGAACTTGTGAGAGACCTCTCTCTCCATCTACCAGATCCACCGCTCGGACAGATGTGTCCTTGTAACTGACATGCAGGTTGCAAATGTAAGAAGAAGAGCTGACCATCCCTGGGGGTTTTTATTTTATTACTATTAATTTTTAAAGATTGTATTTATTTATTTGATGGAGAGAGAGAGCGCGAGCACACAAACAGGGGGAGCAGCAGGCAGAGGGAGAAGCAGACTCCCTGCTGAGCAAGGAGCCCAATATGGGGCTCAATCCCAGAACCCTGGGATCATGACCTCAGCTAAAGGCAGACACATAACCAACTGAGCCACCCAGGTGCCCCATCCCCAGTGTTTTAAAATCTAAATAAGACAAGGGGTCTGGTGGACACCTTGAGCACCACAGAAGATAAAGGGCAGTGGATTACAAAGCAGAGCCTCAATCAGCCTCAAGGGAACTCTATGACCTTGGGAAAGTCATCCCACCCCAGGAGACCTTGTCTCCAGCTCTGTCTAGGAATAGGGTTGGACTTGATCTATGCTTCTTAGCTCTAGCTGCTGATCAGAATCCCCTGAGAAACTTTTTAAAAACAGATCCTTAGGCCTCACCTAGACCTTATAAATCATCTAGCTGAAGGAGCTAGAATATTCAGAGTTGAGGAGATCATCTCTAATGATATCTTTAAATGTGGACCACCCCACAACTCCAACCTTGTTCTTCTCTCAAACTTCTTTCACTTCGGTGCCATCCATTTTCCCAGGACTCTATGTCTTCAGTTCAAACCTGAGAAGCACAATATTGAATTCGTCATTTTCTTCAGGCTCTAAACCACTCTGTAA
Source organism: Taxidea taxus jeffersonii (assembly GCA_003697995.1). Classification (NCBI taxonomy): domain Eukaryota; kingdom Metazoa; phylum Chordata; class Mammalia; order Carnivora; family Mustelidae; genus Taxidea; species Taxidea taxus. The sequence goes on from ML095823.1 coordinate 17,237, forward strand.
ACATCCAGATTTCGGATCGACGAATGGTACAACCATCCATCCAATTAATGAAGTGAGGGAAAACTGGATCCATTTTAGATTCCTTCTTCTCCCTACCCAGATAATCCTTCGTTCCTGAGCATCTCTCTCCTTTATGCCCAGAGTCACAACGCCCAGCTCAGGCCCTCATCCACTGCCTGGATTATTACACTAGTGTTTTTCTACCTTTCTCTGACTTGGATCTCCCTGATTCCTCCTCCTCCCCCATCCAGATCTCTTGATTTCAGAGTGATGATTCTAACTTAAAGAATCTGTTAAAAAGTCTTCAGTGATTTTCCCTCTGCCGCTGGTTTAAACTCTAAATACCCCTGCATGGCAGTCAAGCTCCTTCAAGTTGTTCTCCTGCCATTTCAGGGCCTTCGGCTGTGGCTTCCTGGTTCGCAGTATAGCCTACAGCAACATCAGCTACCAGCGGTTCCTGAATTTGGTTCTCTCCAAAGGAAATCCTCTTCCTACATCTGCTTTCTGGATATGACCTGCCCACCGCTAGCTGTGGGAAGACTTCACAGTCTCCT
>RCUC01084750.1:0-49467 GCA_003697995.1 Taxidea taxus jeffersonii
TTTTTTAATCTCAATTTTGATTTCTTCTTTGACTCACCGGTTCTTCAGGAATATAGTGTTTAATATCCACATACTTGTGAATTTTCCAGTTTTCCTCCTGTTATTGATTTTTAGTTTCAGACCATTGTGGTCAAAAAGATACTTGTTAAAATTTCAAATGTTTTTAATTTGCTGAGGCTTATTTTGTGAATTACCATATGATTTATGATTTTAAATGTTCTGTGTGTGTTTGAGAAGAATGCATATTCTGCCGCTGTTTAGTGGAATAGTCTGTATATATGTTAGTTCCATTTGCTTTAAAGTATGCTACAAGTCCAACGTTTTATGTTGATTTTTCTCTCTGTTCTGGATTACTGTAAGTGAGGTATTGAAGATCCCTAATTCACTGTACTATTGTCTGTTTCTACCTTCAGATTTGTGAATATTTGCTTAGTATATTTAGGTGCTCTGATGTTGGGTGCATATGTATTTATGATTGTTATGTCTTCTCTAAAAATAAGTCTATTTTATGTTGGTAAGAATTTAACTTCAATTACATACAAAATGCTACCCTTTTAACCTTTCCTTTTTTTAAAAAAGATTTTATTTATTTATTTGACAGACAGAGGTCACAGTAGGCAGAGGCAGGCAGAGAGAGGGGGGAAGCAGGCTCCCTGCTGAGCAGAGAGCCCAATGTGGGGCTCGATCCCAGGACCCTGGGGTCATGACCTGAGCCGAAGGCAGAGGCTTTAACCCACTGAGCCACCCAGGCACCCCTAATCTTTCCTTTTTATGTTTGTGGTGTCACGGTTTACATCTTTTTATATTGTGTATCCATTAATAGATTTTTGTAGCTATAGTTATTTTTTAAAAGATTTTTTATATATTTATTTGACAGACAGCGATCACAAGTAGGCAGAGAAGCAGGCAGAGAGAGAGGAAGGGAAGCAGGTTCCCTGCTGAGCAGAGAGCCCGATGATGCGGGGCTCGATTCTAGGATGCTGGGATCATGACCTGAGCAGAAGGCAGAGGCTTTAACCCTCTGAGCCACCCAGGCACCCCTCTATAGTTATTTTTAATACTATCTTTCTACGCTTTATCCTTTATTCTAGAGTTAATTAGCAAACTAATTGCTGTATTAGAATATTCTGAATCTGACTCTGTGTGTCTTTCCCTGTGTGTTGTATATTTTCATGTTACTAAATAGTGTCCTTTCATCTCAGTCTAAAGAACTCCTTTCAGCATTTCGTATAAGGTAGGTTTAGTGGTGATGAATTCTCTCAGCTTTTCTTTATTAGGGAACGTCTTTACCTTGTCTTCATATCTGAAGGACGGCTTGCTAGGTAATGTATTCTTGGGTGGCAGTTTATTTCTTTCAGCCCTTCGAGTACATCATTCTGTTCCCTCTTGGCCTGCAAGGTCTCTGCTGAGAAATCCCCTGGTAAACTCATAGGGATTCTCTTGCATAATTTTTTTTCTCTTGCTGCTTTTAATATTCTCTCTTTGTCTTTGATTTTAGTCAGTGTTATTATAATGTTTTCTGGTAAAGATCATTTTGGATTGGACTTTGGGACAAGCCATTAGCTTCATGAACTTGGATGTCCAAATCTCTCCTTAGGTTTGGGACATTCTCAGCCAATATTTAAGCAAGCTTTCTACCCCTTTTTGTTCCTCTTACTGTATAAAACTCTTGCATCATCTTCTAGATCATTGATTCTTTCTTTTACTTTGTTAAGTATGCTGTAGAAGTTCTCTATTGAATTGTTCATTTCAATTATTTAATTCTTTACCTGCAGAATTTGTTTGGTTCTTTTTAATGTTTTCTGTCTCTTTGTTAAACTTCTCATTTTGTTCTTGTATTGTTTTCTGATATCATTAATTGCTTGTCCTTGTCCGACATTTCCTGTATCTCCATTTCTTTGGGGCCAGTCACTGGAGGTTTACTGTATTCCTTTGATGGAGTCATATTTTCCTGATTCTTTGTGATTTTATAGCCTTGTATTTATGCACTTTTGAAGAAGCAGTCTCTTCTGCCAGACTTTATGGACTGCCATTGATAAGGGAAGATTTTAACCTGTGGGTGGGGTGCAATGCAACATGCTGGGATTCTAGGACTCGTAGTGCAGGACATCCAGTGTGGGAGGGTGTGGTGGCACAGGGTCTGGGGAGTCATGATGTCTCTTTGGCTCAGGTTGCTTGTTTCCACATTATTGACAACTGTGTGAACCTTGGTGGACACCCTGGGGGGGTCCACAGTGGCTATGAGCATGAGTGACGTCTTCAGCGACCCTTCCGGTATCAGCTGCCAGGTACCAAGGCAAGCATTGGTGGTGGCCTGAGCTGTTGGTATTCACACACTCGGTTGTGGCAACAAGCTGCTGTTACCTATGTAGAGGCAGGAGCTGGTTGCAGATTCACATACTGTAGTGGCAGCCAAGGCCAGCAGCAAAGGCCTGGGCCAACAAAGAACTCACTGGCAGTTGCAGGGACCCTGGCCACCAACATGGTCTCCAATGGCTACACACTCTCCTCCAGCACATTGCAGTGGAAGCTTGTGATGGGGGTCTGTGTGGAAGGTGTGCAGGTATGCATCTAGAGGGGCTGCTGCAGGTGAGCATGGCAGTGCAGGCCAGTGATAGAAGATAGAAAATGACCTGATCTGAGCCCACAAGCAGCGATGGGGGCCCTGGCTGTTGCATGCCCCCCTACGGCTGCACACTTTTCCACTGGGCGTACGTACTGCAGTAGAGGCTGGTGTTGGGGTTTGGGCCAGGGACGTGCAAGTACACAGCTGAAGTGGTGGTCCCTAAGCATTTGCAGGACTATGGGGGCCAGCTGAAGGGGTGTAAGCTGGCATCCTGCACTGTCACAGCTGCAGAGGCCTGAGCTGGCTGCTAGGGTTGTCCCTTGGTTCTGACAGGGGCTGTAGGGGAAAGAGCAGGCGGTGACTCAGGTGGCTGGCATCAGTGACTGAATACCTGAGGAGTGAAAGCTGATGACATTTGCAGGTGGTCCACTGTGCTGTGCTGGCTGTTGGTTTCATCGGTGGTGAAATCTGCTGGGCTTGTGTGCAGAGCAGGTCACCGTGAATTATAATTCTCTTGCTGTGTAGCTGCTATTAGTAGCCCCTGCTTTTTCTTCCTTGTTGCTAGCCATCTTAGTACGTCTCAACTTTCTCATCTGGGTGCGGTGAAGCCATTATTTGGTGTCCTGAAAAGATGGAGAAGCTGATTACTCATCCAACTCTTCCATTCCTGGAGAGTGGAACTCTGCCTGGGTAACTCTCTTGGCACTAACCAATTCTGGCTTGTGGGATGGGATAGTACAGGCAAAATGAAGCTGTATTCCTTTTCTTCTTTTGCAGTTATTCTCAGGGTTTTTTTTTCCCCACTATATTGCTGAAATTTCTTAGGACTCTAGGGCTCTCCCAGAGCTGTTTTTGTTTGTGAATAGCTGTGTAGTTGTTGGTATTTATAGGGAGTCGTGGAGGGGAGGCTGGTCCACTGTCTCCTACATCACCATTTTTGGTGACATCTCTCCTACAGGTTGATCTCTGAATGCTACCCAAATGTGAAGGGAAAAAACTAACAGGATCTATTTCTAAACAGAATGAAAAATACATTCTAAAAAAGTTAATTGACCTTTGACAGTGTGGTGATTTGCTTCAGCCATAAAGTGAGAATGATCGTCTTCTATTTTATTACTAGTAAATGATGCTGGCATTTCAATATGTAAATGTTAACTCTCAAAGAAAAATATAAATCTGATCTGTAGGCTTCAAAACAGAATAGCTAAAGTACACACTGTAACATTGTTCAGTATGAAATTAAAAACATAATAAGGTAGAAATCCCTCAAATGTCTTACAATACTAAATTGTAATAAGTAGGCACACTTTTAATGCAATTTTGTCGTTTTTATTCACATTAATTTCTAAAGCCCACATGCTTTTCCTTCTGGGTCCATTACTAAAAATTATTCTAAACAGTGCTTGGCTAATCATGAAAATGATCTCTGAAAAGGCAGCCTGTCATTGTAGGGACAGGGATAGAGAAGTGTGTTCTTACTCAAGTGTCTAGTAGTTTCTGCTAAAAGAATAAAATACTTGTTGCTATACTTAAGCTTTTTTGTTTGCTTTTTTTTTTTTTACAGAATGAAAGCACATATCCAGGTTTAACAATAGAACTGGCTTACTTAAAATGAATAAAATATCCAAATACAAGTCAATTGTTTGAATATTAAACAAACAGTTCATTTACCTTCACAGCTGGATTCATATTTGGTTATCCCAGAATAAGGACTTACGTTTTAGAAAACCTTAAGCTCTGATGTTTAATATTTTCCTTTATGATAGTAAATATCAATTACATGACTTTCAAAAATATACAATGCAGACTGGTACAGCCAGCCACTCTGGAGAACAGTTTGGAGGTTCCTCAAAAGTTAAAAATAGTACTACCCTATGATTCAGCAATTGTGCTACTAGGTATTTACCCAAAGGATACAAAAGTATAGATTCCAAGGGTTATATGCACCCTGATGTTTATAGTAGTATTACTAACAATAGCCAAACTATGAAGAGAGCCCAAATGTCCACCAACTGATGAATGGATAAAGAAGATGTGGTATAAATGTACACAATGGAATATTACTCAGCCATCAAAAAGAATGAAATCTTGCCATTTGCAATGACGTGGGTGGAGCTAGAGTGTATTATGCTAAGTGAAATAAGTCAGTCAGAGAAAGACAAATGCCATATGATCTAACTCATATGTGGAGTTTAAGAAAGAAAACATGTGGGAAGGGGGGAAAAAGGAGAGAGGGAAATAACACATAAATAATGATAGAGAAAAAACTGACAGTTGATGGGGGGAGGAAAGTGGGAGATGGGCTAGATGGGAGATGGGGATTAAAGAGGGCATTTGTGATGAGCACTGGGTGTTGTATGTAAGTGATGAGTCACTGAAGTCTACTCCAGAAACCAATATTATGTTAACTAATAAAATTTAAATAAAAAAATAAAACTTAATATTTTACCAATGAAAAAAACAAAAAGTAAAAACTGCAGATACTGTATTTAATAAAGTTATCACATTTCATTACCTAGAGATGTAGTGAATAGACCAACCCATAATCATTTTTACCCCTTTATTACTCTTAGGACAGCCAAGGAGAAGCTTGAATTTTATGGTTGGTTGCAAATCATTGACCATTTTCTTTGGTTTCAATGCTACAAAGTGCCAAACCATATTTGGAAAATAATAAACTAATAGGGATCTTCATTCCTTGAGGGGAAATGCTCTATGATATGCTTCATTTTGATTTAAAACTACTGTTGACCCTTGAACAACTCAGGTTAAAATGTGTGTATAACTTTTGAAACCCCCCCAAACTTAACGATTTGTCTACTGTTGACTGGAAGCCTTACCAATAACATAAACAGTCAATTGACACCTATTTTGTATGTTATAGGTTATCACATATTGCATTCTTAAGGTAAGCTGGAGAAAATAAAATGTTATTATGAAAATCATAAGGTAGGGGGCGCCTGGGTGGCTCAGTGGGTTGAGCCGCTGCCTTCGGCTCAGGTCATGATCTCAGGGTCCTGGGATCGAGTCCCACATCAGGCTCTCTGCTCAGCGGGGAGCCTGCTCCCCCCCGCTCTGCCTGCCTCTCTGCTTACTTGTGATCTCTCTGTCAGATAAATAAATAAAATATTTTTTAAAAAAGAAGAAAAAAAATCATAAGTTAGAGAAAACACATTTACAGTACCATATTTATCAATACCATAAATTTACATCGTCTGTTCATAAGATGAATTGTTGTCAGTATCTACATCAGTATTGTCTTATATGACACAAAACACTGTAGATGTTGTACTTATGGCTAACATGGAGTATCAAAAATGAAAAGATAATGTGCAAAGAAATTTATACTGATTTATAGGTATTACAATTCATGCATTAACAAAGAAGCAGCAATATAATCACTTTATGGTAGCCTAGTATAATAGATAAGATTCCTTCATGGTAGCCTAGCCTATACATTAATAAATGAACCGTCATAAAAATTTTTATGGCATATAATATTATAGTCATATTCACAATACAGTATTGGAAACATTATTACATTTTTTCAAAAACCACTTACCTATGATGATAGTCTGATACACAGTTTTCTTCAATTACAAGAGAGGCATGCTATATGTCAATGTAATTCTTTGAAAGCAAAGTTAGAAATCAGTAAAACTAACACATTGTTAATTTTATATTAAATATCACTCACCTTAGGCTAACAACTCCCATAAAAGACTTGCACACTACGTTCTACATGATGAGTACTTAGATGATGATGATGATGATGAAGACAGAAAAACATAGATTTTCTTTTTTTACAGATACATATTTTTTAATTGTTTTATTATTACGTTCAATTAGCCAGTTAGTAGATATTCATATGAAGACACTCATACACATATACAACATGTAAGTTTATTTAACTGTATGGCTTGATGATTATTTGCTATCCATTAAGTGAAAAGTGGACCATCGGTCTTCTTCCTGTCTCTTTGTGTCAAGTGGGCTGAGGAGGAGGAGAAAAAGGAGGTGTTGGTCTTGCTGTCTCAAGGGTGGCAGAGGTAGAAGCGGTGAAGTGAAATACATTGAAGGGGATGAGGAGGAGGAGGAGGAAGAGGGGTTGGTCTTGCTGTCTGAGAGATGGCAGAGGAAGAAGTTGAGGTGAAATGAGGGGCAGGAGAGGCAGGCACAGTCAGTGTAACTTTATAGAAATACATGGCAATTTCTGTCTGACTTTTTTAACTATTCCATTTCTCTGAAAATGCTTCTGTGTGGTACCAATCCTTCCACTGCACACTTTAGTTGCAGTGTCCATATCATAGAAGGGTCTGGGTTGTAAAAGAAGTTGAAAGCAGTTCAGTTGGATTAAAGCCCTTCTGCCAGACTGTCTAATGTCCATTTGTTTTCTGCTCTGCTACCTCTCGGTCTTCTTCTCCATCATCTGGCGCTGCTAGGGAAGCACCCATCTCTATCAAGCTGCCTTCTGTTCACTCCTCTGGTGTGGTGTCTGTTAGCTGTTGAACTTCTCCACGACTCATATGGAAATCTTCCACATCCCGCTTTCTTGCCATAGCCACCATCTCATTAATGATTTCCTCAACTGGTTCTGTAGAAATCCTGGGAAGTCGTACAAAACATCTGGACACAGTTTTCTTCAGCAGGGGTTTATTGTTTGAGAATGATGGTTTTCATGGCTTTTCCTATAACAATGATGCCATCTTCACTGGCGTAATCCTTCCAGACTTTCATGATGTTCTGTTGGGGTTCTCTGCCATAGCATTGAGAGTCCTTCCTATAGAGTATGTATGTAATGAGCTTTAAACGTCTTCATGACACCCTGATCCAGAGGCTGAATTAGAGACATTGTGTTTGGGGGCAAGTAGACCACTTCTATGCCTTTGGTGTTGAGCTCATGGGATTCTAGGTGGCCAGGAGCATTGTCCAAGGTCAAAAGGACTTTGAAAGGCAGTACCCTACCGGCAGGGTACTTCCTGACTTCGAGGACAAGCATGGATGGAACCAATCCAGAAAAAGGCTTCTCATTGTCCAGGCCTTCTTGTACGACCCAAAGACTGGCAGCTGGTGTCCTTCTCTTCCATTCAAGACTTGGGGGGTTAGCAGCTTTATAGATAAGGGTGGTCCTGGTCATAAATTCCACTGCATTTGTATTACCAAACCCAAGTTTGGCTACTCATATGTTGGAAAGGCCAATACTCAAGAGACAAGTTTTGACTGGAAAAGAATTTGATCTTTATTCAAGAGGCCAGCAACCTGGGGAGAAGGCAGACTCCTGTCCAAAAGCCAACTCTCCAGTTTTTGCCTGGCCCAGGGGTTCAGGGTAGCTAATCAGCAAAGGGGGTGTAGTGGTCCATAACATCTCTTGATTATGTTCAGGCTCAGTGGTGCCAGCTACAGATTTTATCTCAGTGCTGAGAGGTTGTGCAAGGGGCTCATGGTCCTCAGTGCCTGGGGTTGTGCAAGAGAGTACTCTGTTCTTTCTGCAAAGGGGGCCAAGGTCTACAGATGTGCAAAGGGAGGTCAGGAAAAGTCATTTTTGTGACCTTAAAAAAATTTTTGCTAAAAGATTTCTGGGTTAATCAGAAAGTTGAGCCAACTTCAAACAGACTTTTTGGCCTCTGTGGCCTGGGAAAATTGTGGTCCTTCATTCCCCAAGGCCAGTGGTCTGCAAATCCATAGAAAGTAAATTGGTTCTGTTACAGGTCAAGGGCCATAGGTCAAAAAGCAAGGAATAGTGCTAACCTGAACGAAGTTAACCCGTGTAAGACAGGTTGGAGTGCTGTTACATTTGCATAAAGCAGTAGTTAGCCTATCCCTTCCTGACTTAAATCCTGGTACTCACTTCTCTTCTGTACTAGTAAATGTCCTTTATGTCATTCCCCGCCCCCATCCCTAATAGAGCAGTTTTATGTGCATTAAAACCTGTTCAGGCAGCTATCCTTTCTCAATGACTTTCTTAATGGCATCTGGGAACTTCTCTGCTGCCTCTTGGTCGATAGAAGTTACTTCTCCCGTTGTCTTGACTTTGTTTTTTTTTGTTTGTTTGTTTTTTGTTTTTTTTTTTTAAGGCCAGACCACTTTCTAAAATCAAACCATCCTTTGCCGGTTTAAAATTTTCCAGTTTTAGGTCCTCCACCTTCCTTTCTTCTTGAGTCCTATTAGAGTCTATAAGCATGCTTTTCTTACAGCAGAGTCCTGCACCCACATAATGGCTGCATTTTCAAAACGAGCTAAAAAGTATTTTGCAAAAAGTGCAAGTTTTCATGCCTGCTGGCATAGCTGCACCAGAGGCTTCACGAATTTTTTCACAGCTGTCCTCCAGCTGCATTCATTCATCTCGAAATTGTGGGCACCTGCAGCTGCAGACCTCCATCTGTGGTACCTATCAAGCAATTCAACGTTTTCTTGTACTGTCATGAGTTTGCTCTGTTTCTTGGGAGTCCTTGCAGCATCACTAGCGGCACTTTACATGGTCCCAAGGTGTTAGTCAAGGTTCAGGGTATTGTACTAAACACAGTGAAAAGGGATGCCTGGGTGGCTCAGTGGGTTAAAGCCTCTGCCTTCGGCTCAGGTCATGATCCCAGGGTCCTGGGATCGAGCCCCACATTGGGCTCTCTGCTCACCAGGGAGCCTGCTTCCTCCTCTCTGCCTATTTCTAGTGTCTGTTAAATAAATAAAATCTTTTAAACACAGTGAAAAATACGTGAGAACCGCGAGAACTGGGAGAACCGCGAGAACGCAGATCCCATTTTACCGCTATAGGCAGTGTACCGCAGAGACGATAGCATCACGTGGCTTTCTCCGTGGCTCCCAGCAACTCTTGAGCTCACTGCAGTAGCTACACGAGGTGGCTCTGAAACTGCGGCCTTAGCATGGTATGTACTCCAGTTCATTGTATGCAGATATAATTTAGTACTACATCCTTAGTTTGTTTACATTTCTCTCCGCTATGAATGGCGCTGTGTATCGTCTGTAAATGTGTGCATAAATGTTGATAAACTTTATATCTTACGGGAGTAAATGATAAAATAGACTAGTATCTACATATATGTTGTGTATTCTTGATATACGTTTTGCTTAATTCTTTTGGTATTATTAGGCTTTGCAGTTTGCCTGCAAGTTTTTTTGAAATTGTTACAATCTCCCAAATGTTTCCAATATATTTATTGAAAAAATCTGCATATAAGCGAACCCACGTTTTTTAGATCTGTGATGTTGAAAGGTCAGTTGTGGTTGTTGTTTTAAAGATTTTATTTATTTATTAGAGAGAGTGAGAGCATGCACACACACAAGGAGGGGGAGAAGGAGAAGCAAGTTCCCTGGGACCAGGGAGCTGGGTGTGGGGCTCCATTCTGGGACCCAGGATCATAACCTGAGCTGAAGGCAGGCACTTAACCAACTGAGCAACCCAGGCACTCATGTAGTGTGTTTTTAAGTAGTCAGAAAACTGAATATTTTTTGGTATTGATGGGTGTGAAGAAATCCTTTTAGTGAAAAGGATGTGTTCATCCACTAACCAAATCTCCTTTACCTCACTGCAAATCATAAGGGACACGAGAAATGCAAAGCCTAGAACCCTGGTTCATGAATTTAATGGCAGGATGCAGAATTTTGATATCCTGATTTTTTTTAAAAGATTTTATTTATTTGAGAGAGAGAGTGTGAGAGAGAGAATGAGCATGAGAAGTGGGAGGGTCAGAGGGAGAAGCAAACTCCCCGCAGAGTGGGGAGCCGGATGGATGGGACTTGATCCAAGGACTCCAGGATCATGACCTGAGCCGAAGGCAGTCGCTTAACCAACTGAGCCACCCAGGCATCCTTGATATCCTGATTTTATTGTCTTCCTGTGCTAAAGGAAACAGACACAAGTTCTTTTCTACCAGAAGCCAACCTATAGTTTGCTATTAAACCTAGACAACTTGGGATCTTAAAAAAAACAACAACAACAACAACAAAAACCCAGAAAGAAGCATAATCAAACTATCTTTTGAATTAATGCTTGATTTTATTAGCGGTTCTCCCGATTTCTAAGCAGTAGAAGGCCCTTATCCTCATGTAACTATACAAGACTCTATAGATGAGACTAAAATTGTCATCAGGTTCCCACATGTTTTGTCCACAGAGTAAAAAATAAAAAGAAAAATGAAATTTTACATAAATAAAATTTAATCAACCAGACATGGTATATGTTTTAACAATCTAGATTCTTTCTTCCCTCTTTCCCCAAACAGAATTATCTATAAAGCTAGCTTTTTAATAAAATAGGTACTTGGATGGATTAATTATTTTTAGACTGTTCAATGTTAGCTAAAGCTTTTATTTTAAACTTAAAACCTTATTTTCTTCCTATTGGTGCCCCAAATTTGGAACAATCAATAATTCAAGCTGATGTCCCTTAGTCCTAAACATGAGCTTTCTAAATAATTGTCTGTAGTGAAATTATTTTAAAATTTATCATAGTAAAACGGATGAATAACAGATTTTTGCCTCTTGCCTCCTTCCCTTTTGAATTGGTGTGAGTATGCCATTATACTGAGTTGCATGTAGTTCTCCAGCTAGTGTTCTCTTTTGTATTTGTCACAAAGGATAAATGAAACAATGCCTCCAGATAGAGCCAGGGAACTGAAGGGCGCACTTAACCTACTAGTTTTTTAATTCTCTGGTTGCAGACCTCTAGTTTACCATCACTTCCTTTTCTTGATACAGTGTTGCAAAAAAAAAAAAGTCTCTTCTGGTTCTTTTAAAACACATCATGGCAGCAAAGATATAAATTTTGATATTTTTCTTCTAGAGTTCTGATTTAGATTGTTCCCAGAGCAATAAAATGTACTCTCTGGGAGGCTTATAATACAATACAGAGAACAGAGTTTAAACTCTGGAGGAGTTAAGTTATACCAGATCACAGAGCAGTCAGTACTAAGGGAAGCATGCCATCATGTCATTCTCATTTCAAAACTGAAATGAGAAAAGGTTGTCATTTTTATTTGCAAACTCCGAGTACTTATAATATGCGATGTGCTATAGTATGGTCAGTGAGGCATACAGAATTGAGAAAGATGTGGTTCCTGCACTTGAGGAGTTTATAACCTCTTGGAAAAGATGTGGATACTTATAAATAACACTGATGCATAGGAGATAATGAGGTGCAGAATGGGACTGGCTGAATGTACACTCTGAATAAGGCAGAAAAGAGCTTCAGGGTTCCAAATGGAAACATTGCTGTTACGAGGTAAGATAGTATACAGTGTATTTAGTGCTAGACATTTCTATCAGAAGTTTTCTGGAAGCTACGCTCTACAGTACAGTAGTTACTAGCCACCTGTAGCTGTGTAAATTTAAAGTAATTAAAAAATTCCATTTCTTAGTAGCACTGGTCTCATTTCAAGTGTTCTTTGTGGCTATGGCTACTATATTAGAACACATACAGACCATTTATATTATCGCAGAAAGTTCTGTTGGTCTGTTCAAGAGCCTGCATTTTTTATATATTAAGGATGAACTGGGTTGATTAGTCTCTAAAGTAGTGGGGACAAGTGATTACTTGAAATACTGAGAGGTCATGTCATTTTGTAAATTACAAGACTCAAATTCGTAAAAATATACAGGAGTATTTTTTAGACTCTAACAACAGGTCATTTAAAAGAATAGGAAATATGAATTGTCTAAAAATGTATCTGTTCACTTTTTAAGTATAAGCTATGGCTCTGTAGTTTAGAAAAACTGCAAATATAAAAAATAGATACTATAAATATTAACGTTAGTAAAAGGAGTTAATTTAATGAGAGTTAAGGCAGATTATCCTCAGCTAAATATAAATGACTTTGAGACTAGACCTAGCACTAATGCACTTGAGGTAATATTGTACATGATTGTTTCCATGGGAACATTCCTTGAGTGGCTGCTGCCTGAAAGGGATGTTCAGGGCAGTTTCACAGAAGATTTGGTGGTATTTATGCCGCTGATTCAGATTCTAATCAAGAATTGATTGTAATTTTATTTATTTCTGAGTTTTTTAAAAACTAAAAGTGAAGTAAAATACATGGTGCAACAAGCTAGAAAACATAGCTTTAGAAAGCTTTAGAGCTTTCTAGCTTTAGAACAAGGTAGAAAACATAGAGGTAGCTCAAGGAGGGATCAGGACCGAGAGTTATAGCAGGAATTTGCCTTGGCCAGCTGGCTGACAGGAGACAGGTGGCATTTTGCAGAGTAATGGGATAGAGTGTGTTGAAGTAGGAGACAAAGAATGGAGACAGTCCTCCTAAGGCCCTGTCGTGAACACTTGCATGAGAGTGGGGAGAGACTTGGTGTATACTGAGTAGAGCCTTCACCCAGGAAAGCAGCATTGCAGAAAACTGTGACTGCTGAGTGAAATGGATCACATAGGGAAAGGAGGACCTCAAAAGAGGGAAATCTAGGGGCACCTGGGTGGTTCAGTGGGTTAAAGCCTCCGCCTTCAGCTCAGGTCACCATCCCAACCTCCTGGGATCGAGCCCCACATTGGGCTCTCTGCTCAGCAGGGAGCCTGCTTCCCTTCCTCTCTCTCTGCCTGCCTCTCTGCCTACTTGTGATCTCTCTCTGTCAAATGAATAAATAAAATCTTTAAAGAAAAAAAAAAGAGGGAAATCTAGCCAGCAGCCCAGGGATTAGTCTCCCTCCATGTGGCTTGAGGGTTATCACCACGTCTTCCCAGAGGGAAATGTGGATTTTGATTCTGAAACCCCACTTTCGTGTCTTTTGCGGCCGTACTTATTTTTGTGAGAGGTTTGATTATTTATATAGTTCCCAAATCAAGTGACAGGTTCAATAATTATCACAAAGCCTGTTATTGTGAGGTATTTCTTTTAAGCAAAAGACACCGGTGCAGCTAGATTGAACCTGCCCGAGGTCTTCAGAAAAGAACAGGTGAAGCCTAGCAAGTGGCACCAGGTACACAGTGTAAACCTGATTTTACTTCCTCAGCTCAGCACCTCTGTGAGGAATTGAGTTTTGTTATTCAGAATTTGCAGATGTGAAAACTGAGGTCTAGATATATAGTAACATCTTGCCTGAAGTCACAGAGTAAGTGACAAACCTAGAAATGAAATCATGTTTTCCCTGATTCTAAAGAAAGCTTGGATTCTGATCACTGTAAGCTGCTCCCCTCCTTCTGTAGAGCAATATGGGAAAAATGTGTGATTAAAAAAACAGAGTCTCAGGCATATTGTTGATACTCTGATTATTCTTCTGTAAAACACCTGCAAAGTTGAAAATATTAAGATAATTTTTATTCTCAGGGCTGTTTGGGGAAAGATTTGAGTGTTTATGAAACTGTGAAACTGTATGAAAACTGTAGTAATATGGTTAAATAAATTATCTTCTATACCTGCATACTACATGGCATTGAACTATATTCTCAGTATCTATTTAATAACAGAAAATATTTAAGTTACATAATGTTACTTACACAACATGAGTCCATGTATATAAAGGAAATAATGTGTAAGACAGGAAAAAAATCTCTGACAGGAAATATGCCAAAATATTAATAGTGGTTATCTCTGAGTCACAGGTTTAGAAATTATGTTCAGTTTAATGATAATGATTATCTTTAATTTCCTCCAATTTTATTATGAAAAATTTCAAACCTATTGTAAAGTTGAAAGAATTTTGTAATTAATTCTGTTTAGCTTTTCATCAGTATTTTCTGTGATTTTTTTAAGTAAGTACAAAACATTATTTTTAAAAGAGATGTCACCCTGTATTTTTCTTCCATTTGCTCACTATTTCTGTTTTCTCATATACTTTTTACTCCATTAGCTTTTTTCAAAAAGAAGTCATGGAGCTCTAGAAATTAACAATATTTATGTGTCAGTCTCAAGTTCAATCTTGCAGTCTATTGGGAACAGCTTTGAGGGCTTTCCTCACAGTCGACTGGCCCTCTTAGCTGTAGGTGGGAAGGTAGGATGCAAGTGTAATTGTCAGACTGTGATATCTGAAGAGATTGTTGGCCTAACCACGTCTGGTTCACAGTATGTAAATTGATAAAATTGTGTACTTACTCTTTTTAGAAGAACCGAAACTATCTTCCACCTCCACTCAAGTTGAAAGGAGGGTAGGGCCAGATAGCTCATATCTTTTTTATTTGTAACCTTAAAGAAAATACATACTAGTACCTTTGCTTGCGGAGAAGATATACAGTCAAGAACACTCTTGAGTCAGCAAGAAACAGGTGATCTTATTCTCCTTTACCTGACAGTTTATGTCAAGAAAGTGAAGGACTTTGTTCCCCTTTTTCCCTTCACTGATCATCTCTGACATCCACCTGGCCACCCAATCTGGAATATTGTATCTTTAGCATTCTGCAGCAAGCAGAGATTCTGCAATCTACTTTTGTCTCCTACTTGTTCTCCTCCTGATGTATAGTTAGGTAAGTCAGTGTTATCTAGGCTTCACGTGCCACTTGGTGTGGTCCTTTCCTTCACATAAAGCAAATCAGGTAAATGAGGCTTGGTAATTTAGATTTAAAATATTTTCATAGGAATTAAATTATCCTTATGTTAAAATTGTGTGCTTTTTATTTTCGTAACCTGTATAAATCATCATTCTGTAAAATGTGTACTGTGAAATATTAAGATGATTAATGGCTTTCACTCAGAAAGGTAATAAGATACTATGGTCATATATGATTGGAGAACGCTGGGTTATGCCAAGTTCAACAGAGCTTTTAAAGTCTCTCTGCATACCACATTCTTCAAGAAGGTGGCCATATAGTCATCATTTTCCAAACCAGTTTGAATAGAGGAATTTTTCCTCGGCTAACCACCATTAAGCAGGAATACTCTTCAAAGTCCCACCCATTTGTAAAGCAATTCTTACCACAGGGAGTATGATCTGAGGAACCAGCAACATCAGCACTACCTGGGAAATTGTTTGAAATGCAGAATCTCAGACCCCACCCTGGAACTGCTTAATCAGGATCTTCATATGAATAAGCTTCCCAAGTGATTCATCATATAGATGCCTTCCTGACCTTTCAGTTCACATCTGTTGAGCACCTATTGTAGTCAGATATAGCTAGGAATTTTAAAGCATATCATTTACTTCTCACTGTCAGAATGTTCGTGAATGTTCTTACATATACTAGGGTTAATTTTACAGTAGAAAAGGAGTGATACACTCAGACTTGTAGGCTGTTAAACTGAATAGATTTCTCCCAAAGGTATTGGTGCTGACATTGAATTTTTAAAAAGTAGACTTTGCTTGGGGTGCCTGGGTGGCTCAGTCAAATGAGCATGTGACTCTTGATTTTGGTTCAGGTCCTGATGTCAGGGCCCTGGCATTGAGCATGGTAGGCTCTGCAGGGAGTCTATGCTCAGCAGGGAGTCTGCTTTTCTCCCTCTTTCCCCTTCCCCCAGCTTGTGCTCACTCTCTCTCCAAAATAACTTGGCAAATCTTGGGGAAAAAAATAAAAATGAACTTTGTTTAAAAAGAGCAGGTTTAGGTTCACAGCAAAACTGAGGGAGAATAGACTTCCCAGATGCCCCCTGCTCCTTCCCTCAGCAAACGCAGCCTTCCTCACTATCCGCATCCTGCACCTATGTTGACATGTCATTATCACCTAAAGTGCACAGTTTACCTTAGGGTTCACTTTTGGTGTCCTGTGGTTTTTGACAAATGTGCGATGACACGTATTCATTATTACAGTATCATACAGAAGAATTTCGCTGCCCTAAAAATCCACTATTTGCTCCAACTATTCATCTTTCCCTCCCTTCAACTCCTGGCAACCAGTGATCTTTTTAGTATCTCCATAGCCTTTTCCAGAATGTCACACAGTTGGAATCATATGGTATGTAGCTCTTTCATATTTACCTCTTTCACATAGCAATATGTGTTTAAGGTTCCACCATGTCTTTTCATGACTTGTTAGCTTATTTCCTTTTAGCAGTGAATGACATTCAGTTGTCTGGATGTGGCATGGTTTATTCATTCATCTACCGAAGGATACCTTGGTTGCTCCCAAGTTTTGGCCCCCCTGAATAAAGCTGCTGTAAATGTCCATGTGCAGGCTTCTGTGTGGACATAAGTTTTCAGTTCATTTGGGTAAATACCAAGGGGTGAAATTGCTGGCCCATAGAGTGTGTTTAGGAAACTGTCCTTCTTCCAAAGTTGCACTCCCCCCAGTAATGAAGGAGAGCTCCTGAAATTGAATATTAATAGGGATGTCAGTCATCATTGGGGATTTACTTAATGTTGTCATTAGTGTTCTTTAAATTTTATTCAAGAAATAATTCTTCATGAAAAATAGGTAATTGAGTGACACTTCATCTGTTATCTTCAGGATGTACATAATAAAAGGTTATGCCAAAAGATAAAATATCAAAGCTTACACCTATATTTGTTAAAAGATGTGCACAATGTATAGTTAACTCCATTTGTAGTGTTGACATTCTTAAAATTATGAGATTATGTGCGTTACCAGTGGTTGTGTTCTTAAACTTCTCAAATTATCTCAAAGATCTCCAGTTATGTGTGTAGCTACAGTGTAGGCCATATCGATCTTTTCATGTGAAAATTAGAGATCAGATTTCCACTTTCACGGTTAAATGAAAACTATGTGAAGCTCTCAGGGAGCCCTACTTAGTGCATTTTATAAAGTGAGGTCTTTATGTTTGGTCCTAAACCATGACAGGATGCACTGTTGTATGCACACTAGGACATGTATAGAAATAATTTAAATCTTGAAAGATTAATAGCTGCAGGAAAATTGGCAAGTCATGGGCTCAGATTTGGGCTCTGGGTTTAGAACAAGTTGGTTTTAAATCCCAGTTCTTCTAACTTATCCTCTCTGTGACAGGTTAAGCAAATTACTTACCCTTCCTGGACCTCAGTTACCCCATCTGACACAGTTGATGGCAGCAATTAGCCCTCCAGTTTGTTCTACTGAGTCATTTTATCTCTAGGACATGGTGCTGAGCCTGGCCCTCAGCAGCTCTTAGTAAGTGATACATACTCTTACAACTGTGTAGAAAAGTTTGGAAATCAAACTTTAGAACCAAGAGTTTTATAACCAAGCAACTCACTTTGGAATATTTCCTTTCTCATGGAAACCTGTGGCAAAAAAAGGAGAAATTAAAAACAAATCTTAAACTAGATTTTCACTGAAACTGGGAGACAGACAAAACACATAGGCTCCCATTGGCATATGGATTACAACAAAGGTGAGGCCACACGGAGCTAATGATGGGAAAGACTGTGAGGGCAGGGCAGGGGAGGGGAGGGCAGGCAAAGAGGTTCCTGAAGGCTGGTATGTGTCAGACCTCTCCAGCAGATAGTTGCTTCCCAAATGAGCAGGGACTCTTGTGAGCATACCAGACACTGAGCACCTTAAGAGTGCTGGGGTTGAAAGAGACCAGGTTCAGAAAGTGTTCCGGAGCCCAGAGGTGGCAGATAGCAGATGTACCCATCAAGAAATAGTGTCCGAAAGTGCATCATAGTGGAAGAAAGGACTGTAGAGGAGATTAGGAAACCCAGGGCTCGTGGGAGAAGGTTACCAGAACCTGCTCTGAGAGAGCAGGGCTAGCGACAGAGATGACCATATTTAAGACCATCTCTGTGGTGACAGAGGAGGGAGGTGTGAACTGTGAAGCTAGAAATGATATCCTGGCACATCTCTGTATCCCCTGCCCCATTTCTTAGTAGAAGTCTAGGAAAATCCATCCTGTGGGGAAGCTCTGCCTGCACACAGGGATACTGTAGAGTAAATCATAAATGAGTGCAACATCAATTCCTATAGATAGTAGAAATATTTACCTGCAAATGGTTTCCACAAAGCAGATGAATATTATAACTTAACGTTACAAAAAGAACTAAAAAAAGTCAACAGAAAACTAACAGGTCCTTGAAAGAGCCATTCTAGTTAGGCAGAAATGCTACAAAACACAAATAGAGGATCTCAAAAGAACAGGTGATCAGAAAACAGGAAGTGATGGCCTGAAAACAGGATATGAAATGTGTAGCAAGCTAAGTTGTTGAATAGAAAAACAAAATTCTCAACGAAGACTAAATTACAAGTAGTGCATTGAAGAACAGCCACCACAGAAAACACAGCAAGAGATAGGAAATAAATGAAAAATGAAGTCCATGGAAACAGAAGCCCCCCCCACCCAAAACAAACAAAAATGAGAGAAACAACAGCAAAAACCTAAAATGAAGTCTTCTTGTAGAAATGGCTGATTACATATCTGGGGATGTGGGAGGTGCTCTTGAAGCATTTGGTCATAGGAGAAAGATAGGACATTATTAAATAATCCTGGAAGCATAGTAGCAGTGTTAAACTGCACGAAAATCATGCTTCCACAGGCTCCCTTGCAAAGGAGGTGCCCCCCTGGACAGCAAAACAACAGAAGCTTGGGTTTTCTGTAATTACCAGTTGACTGATAGTGTTTTACTGACAGATGATGTTGAAATATTGTCAGAATCCGAGAATACAACATGTGTTAAACACCTTGCCATGTCTCTGGCACTTACTGAGTTGCACCATTACTATCCGTTCCTCTTTATACTCCTTCCCATCCTTACATGGACAGCAGAGGATTTATATTACCTGCCTTTTTGTGTTTCATTCTTTCAAAATGAGTATTTTTTGGCAAAACTACAAATAGTCCCACATTGGGCCCCTAAAGGAAGTTGTGAAATGAACCAGTGTGGCCTAGGGAAAGAGTGTTGAAGACCTGGACTTCGAATCCCACCGTAGATACTAGAGGCTGTGTGTTCTTTCAGAGCTTACTGAACTTCATCTCTTTTAGCATCAGTTTGTTCCAGATGACTCGTGTAAAGGCCTACCCATTGTGGTCTGGCAACCAGTGATACTTAATTAATGACAGCAATCATGTCCAGTTTGATGGACCCTGATAGTCTCAAGGTTTACTGCCTTAATAACACAGGTACCTGTGGGGGTAAGTACCTCCACGCTCTGCACCTCACATTCCTTATTTGTAAAAGGGTAGAGTAATAGTACTTTGTGGACTATATAAGGATTAAATAATAGAGTCCATACAAACATAGAGCAGATGTCCAAAAATGGTATTTCTTATGATTACAATTCTTTCTCCAAAGACCTGTCCTGGCTTTTGTTGTTGTTATTGTTGTGGTTTTTTGAGTCACTTAAGAGCTCATAGAATCTAGGGTCCCTGGCTGGCTTAGTTGGCAGCATGTGCAACCCTTGGTCTCAGGGTTGTGAATTTGAGCCCCACATTGAGTGGAGAGAATATTTTTTAAAAAATAAATAAATAAAAAACTGAAAACTATGGAGAAACAAGCCCCTAATTTCCTGACAAATGTGTGTCAGAGTAGAGCCTCCCAGCTGTGCTCCTGCATTAGTTTTGCTATGGAGAGTGTGGAGGCCTCTGGATGGGCTCAGATAAGGCACATACTGTTCCACACAGAGTCACTAAGGCCACCCATCTCCCTTTCCACCAGGGGAGAACCATCAACCATTTAGGTCCCAGCCATTTCCTGCTTCCCAGACCATTCTAAATGCCCACATGCCCAAAACACAGCAATGTTAGGGCCATACTTTGAACAGAGGCATGTTGCCTTAATATTAATGACATATACACATGCAAAGATTCCAAGAGATTTTACAATACCATAAGGAAAAGACCCAGCATCTAGGCTACCTGGACCAGTGGCAGGATTTAGAAATGATCTTTTTTTTTTTTTTAAGATTTTATTTATTTGACAGAGACACAGCGAGAGGGGAACACAAGCAGGGGGAGTGAGAGAGGGAGAAGTAGGCCTCCTGCTGAGCAGGGAGCCCAATGCAGGGCTCAAGCCCAGGACCACAGGACCATGACCTGAGCTGAAGGCAGACACACAAAGACTGAGCCACCCAGGCACCCTGATATTTGAACTACTTTTGTATATGTGCTTGTGTTCTCTCTCAGATTGTAAAATGGATAGGAAGTCTTTTTTTTTAAGATTTTATTTATTTATTTGACAGAGATCACAAACAGGCAGAGAGGCAGGCAGAGGGAGAGGAGGAAGCAGACTCCCTGCGGAGCAGAGAGCCGGATGTATGGCTCGATCCCAGGACCCTGGGATCACGACCTGAGCCGAAGGCAGAGGCTTTAACCCACTGAGCCACCCAGGTGCCCCCAAATGGATAGGAAGTCTTAAACAGAAATGAATTTTCAAGAACTGAAGACATTTGGATATAAAGCCATGCTTTTAAGCTGGATTTTTTGTTCATTAGCACTCTAGTGCCTGGGCACTTATTGGGCTGGTAATGGCAAGATCAAGGAAGAAGCAGCAGTAAAATATCCATTTATTACATGGACACATTTTCCTTTCTGGTTCCTTTTATAATAAGTTCAGAGATTGTTCCACTTCATCCATGTGTAGTCCCTGGAGGCTGTTCCCAAGTTTTGGCTAACTCCCAGAAATAGAAGTGTGGCAGGCATAGGGCCAAAAGTCTTGTTACCTCATAAGGAGACAATGAGTTTTCAAATCCAAGTTAATCTCAGCCCTGAAGATCTTTCCTCTCCTCTCCTTTCTTTTCTTTCTTTCTTTCTTTCAGCTAGTAGTATCTGAAGCTACTCGATGATCTAGAGCTTCTTTGGGACTAATCCAGCTCCAGATTCCCCCATGAACCAATCATCCTTTGTGAGGATAGACTCATTTTTTTGTTGTCCTTGTTGGAAGAGGCATGGCAAGGAACTTCAAATATTTGGGCCAACTCTAGACCAGTAAACACCCTGGTCCTCCCTGGCAGTAACAGTGGATCAGAGAAGGTTTAATCATCCTGTGAGACATGACTGATAGATGTTGTTACAAAGGAGTTCACAATCTCATGCCTGTTAGGGAAGTTTAATGTTGGTGACAAGGGAGGTAAGAAATTCTTTGGAAAACAGGCTGCAGGGCAAGATGGTCTTTATTTTGAGATTGAGTTGGATCTGGCTGAGCCTGAGGGAGGAGAAAGACACCTTTCCATTTGAACATCAGTAACTCTGGGAATGCATATTATTCAAAACATGGCTTTGGGACACAATTTGGAAACTCTAGTAAGCAGTGTTCCCAGACAACAAAATTTCACCCAAAGTCCAGAAGTAAGAAAAAAGACAATAAGCATTCCTTTAAAACAATTTATCCTTTTGGGGGGGGGCAGTTGAATGTAAGGTAATAAATGAGAAGATTATCATGTATGAGTGAGGAATACTCTGTTGTCCCTTATGCATTCTATTGAGGAATCCCCCAACTGAGCAGTTTGATATTTCCACAAGAGGCCACCATTTCCACACCCCATTTCAAGGAGGGGGCAGAGAGTGCCTTATTTGTCTATGCCACTGGATATTTCCCATTTGTCCCTCCAGATCCACGCTCCTCCTTTCTCTACCAGGTTCTGTGCTCCCAGGGGCTGACCTTACTGGAAGCATCAGTTGGGCTCCATTGCTCTCTGGTAAGGTCAGATACCAAATCAGGGTCTTTATTCTGTCAGCCTCCTCCATTATGGGCCAAGAACTGGCAATGGCTTCTTCTACCAAGGACTTCAGTCCCTGGCGGTGTTCCTCACTTAAACCTGTAGGCTTTTGAGAATCTAATGGCCGACTCCACTTGCCTCTTTAGGCGTTGCTGCTGTCTGTGTTCTCTGGTTACAGTCATTGAGCTCCATTACCATCCCTTATCAGTTTCTCTTAACTTTCTTGTATATATTCCTTTGATTAAATCTCTTCAGCATGAAATCCATCTCTAGGTCTGACTGCTGCTTCCTGCTGGGAAACCAACTAATACCTTTTCCTGTGTAGTATAGTACCTAGCCCATAACGTGTGCTTAATACAGGCTTCTGTCTATTATATTTTGTATATGTATGACATGATGACTACATTTAAATCAGATTTTGCCCAATTTCAAGCTGGGGCATTTTCATCGTATGGTTTTTCCAGTACTGGAGATTTTCTAGTTGTTTGCCTTCATAAAAATGTCAATTTAAAGAATACGATTTTGATGATGTGAAGACTTGAGGAGCTGATATATGCTTTGGTTGCATTTCTGAAAGTTCAAAGAGTAGAGGTGAAAAATCATAAAAATCTAATTCAAATCAACTCTAATAAATGTCACCATTTTTTAATTGTATCAGAATTCATCAAAATAAGTTTTATTGAAAATATATGTCCAGTTAGCCTAGGTCTGAAATTCTGTCTGTTTTCATCTTATTTGTTTCAGTGACACATACTTTTAAGGTCTGGCTTTGAACTTCTGAGACCCATGTCTGTATGAACCAGAAAAAGAGGCTCAACCTTAACATTGGGCCAAAATTAGCCTTTTCTTCTATAATGTTTGGAATAGGAAAAGCAGTGATGAAGAAGTCTCTTCAGATAGGAGTTTCACCAACTATGAAAATTAGTTTACTTAATTATAGTTACAGAGGAAAACTAGTATTTCAATAATTGTTGCGTGTAATTAGATCCATGTTTCTCAAAATGTTTTCCAGAGATAGCTGACACCATATCATCTGCAGTTTTCCAAGAATGCACATTATCTGTCTCTAACCAAGACCTACTGAATCCAAATACTTGGGAGTATGGCCTCAGTAAATTGAATAGTAATTTTATTAACTGTCCAGGTTATATTGCCATATGCCAAATTTGATAACCATTGTAATAATAAGACATACTAAGACTCTTTCTGGGGGGAGAGGTATGTCTTAAAATAGTTTTATCCAAATATAAGAGAAAGGCTAATGTATAAAGTGAAGTTAAAGAAATATAAAAGATTTTAGAATGATAATTTTGATATACCGTGTTATAAACTTAGAATAATTTGTCAAATTTAAAATTAGAAATTATTTAAATTAGGGGTTGCCTACAATTCTGTAACAAAAGCACCATGGGATGATTTGAAGAAATTTAAGTAATGACACCTCTCCACTTAATCATCGTGACATAGCACTTAGTACCTCCTGTTAGTTATTTCTGCATGTGCCTTACCTTGACTGATAGTTTGTGATTTCCTTGAAAGCAAAGATCAGGTCTTTTACATTTTATATAGTCCCCAGTTCTTAGTAGAGTACCCCTCCCATGGTAGGATGGTAACAGATAAGTATTGAAAGAATGAGTGGAGAGTATCATATTTTGGGGATAAGACTTAATGTGTGATTGTATGTGTGTGAAATGTTTAGGGAGTAACAAAAGATTTGATAACAAAGTGCTAAACAGTGTGGTACAGAGTTCTCAGGATGTTTCATGACAGGTAGAATAGTCATATAGATATGAATGGGAAAGGCAATAAAAAGTCAGCCTTGGTGAACCTAACACTCCTCTACAATACAGTCTGTTGAAAAGTCAACCCTGAGCTGCACCTTCAAGTTTGTAGGAGATCTGGCTAGGAGAAGGGATTCAGGCTAGAAATGATACACCACTGGCTGAGGATGTTGGTTTCAGGTGAGTCATACATCATGAAAAAAGTGTAGAGACAAATACTGATGGCTAAAAAGTTGCATACTTGACAGGATGTCAGATTGAAGAGGAGAGTTGAGCAAGGGAGTGTTATTAGGGTTTGGAACATTCAAAGAGCCATGAAGTCTGGGTTTGATCTCATGATTGGCAAGCACTGTAAGCATGGCAGAACAAAGGAGTGTTGGGTATAGTTGTTTTGCCCCCTGTTGGGAGGGCTGTAGAGCTGGAAGGCCAGAGAGGATATAATGAATTGTCAGTCACATAGTTTGTATGGTCTCTTTCAAATAAGTCTCAATGAATAAGAAAGAAGTAATGTTTCTTCATTCCTTCCTTCTCTTTTTGGACCTTGGGGCATAAACCAGGCTGTGGACCAGATTTAGAGTCTAGAAATTCTGTGAGTAGGTAGAGGCAATGTGGACTAGCTCATGGGCTCTACTTTGGAAACCTTTGTTTTCTTCTTCTAAATCCCCACAGTCCACAGCTCTCGATGGACAGAGATTATGGCAGAGAATGATTTTAAACAAAACCAGAAACCTTTATTATTTTGAGAGAGTCACAGGGAAATTCTCTTTTGCCCAAATAAATGTCTCTATTTTATTTTAATCTAATGAATGAGGTAAGATAGTTGGACAGAGTAAAGTGGCAGTGTTACAGTCATGATCTGTTTGCCCTCCATAGATCCAATCCCATGAGTGACGTGAGCCTGGCCAAATGGCAGACACACTCTCTTACTAGAGACCAAGAGCGTCCGGCATTTTGAACAGGAATGCAAGTGGTAGAGCAAGATATGCCATAGTGAGGGTGGGTGACATTATGAACATAGCAAATAACAGTTACCTGAGTGGGCTTGCCACCCTAGCAAGATGTGATTGCCGTCTTTCTGTCATGCCTACTTCCAGACTTTCACTCATGTCTTTACTGTACTCAGCCAAGCTGAACTCCCAGGTCAGGCCCAAGATGTTCTATTACTAAACTGTTTTCACAACAAACAACATAACCCACCTGCATGCTGTAGTGCTGCATATGTGTCTGACTGAAGGGAGCCAGTAAACACCCCGTGCACCTGTGTCTTCACAGTAGCAAGGGAGGAAAATGTCACTGTTTCCTGAGGGAAGAGAATAAAGAGAAACATGTCACCAACTCAGACTCCAAGCAAGGTTAAGTCCAGGAAAGGAGGCTTTGAGGGCTGTGCAGAGACTAATCTCCAAGTCCTCTCAGTTGAGATCACAGAAGTCCTCTCATTCCAGTTCACAGTGATCCCTGTGACAGAAGTTTCTCTGCATTCTGGCAGTTTAGGGCACAGTCAGCCAGACAGTATGGGAGTGCTCACGATGAGATGCCTGCTGCTGAAAGAATGCCCAGATGTGATTTTATTTCCCTGTGTTTGGATAATACAATTCGTTCTTACTACATTCGTTGAAACAGACTGCCAGAGAAATGGCCAGTTTGAAAGAACACACTGAAAAATCAACATTCCTGATGTATCTTGAGATCATGACAGCAATAGGAAATATTTCCAAACAGCCAGAATGAAAACAGCAGTAAGTCGGCGAGAGGATCTGGTCTCTCTAGAGGACTGTGGCATCATCTCACATGAACAAAGGGAACTGTGCGGAGAAGAGCGGGAATGAGACTTCCACTGCAAAATCACAGATTTCTTGGAAAGATCCATTGTTAAGCACAATACACTCCCTGCTATAGCCACCAATCTTTAAGTAACATCTACTTACTCCTGTCCCCTTCTCTCTCCTTGCCTCATTCATTTTCTTTCTTTCTTTTTTAAAATATTTGTTTGTTTATTTATTTATTTATTTTGGAGAGAGAGAAGGAGAGAGTAAGAGAGTTTCTGAGTAGGGGAAGGGGCAGAGGGAAAGAGAGAGAGAGAGGGAGAGAATCCCAAGCTGACTTCCCACTGAGTGCGGAGCCTGACACAGGGCTCCATCTCACAACCCTGGGATCATGACCTGAGCCAAATTCACGAGCTGGACATTTAACCAACTGAGCCATCCAGGTACCTCCCTCTTGCCTTGTTCATTTTCTGTGTGTACAAAATAAAATGCCATGTTGGTTTCATTTAAATCCTAATATTAGTCAGTGTATAGTCCCCTCAGGCAGTGGGTTTGGATAATAAGAGTGTTGCTCATTTTTTTTCTCCATATGGATGCTGTAGGGGAGGTAAATTTTCCCTTTTTTCTTTCTAGATTCTTTGGCTAGTCTAATAATTAAGTTGACAAGATGGATTAACAGGAGAAAAACAAATTTAATTTTGTACACATGGGAGCTCATAAAAATATGAAACTCAAATCACCAGAGCAGGCAGCTTTTATACCTTTTAGATCAACGATAAATTTGTGAGGAGTTGACAAGACCAAGAAGTTTGGGCTAGGGGTAGTAAATTGGTGAAGAAGTAAGAAGCTTTGTTGATACAGCCTTCTCAGTCCTGAATTCTCTGTCTCTGGTGATAAGGATGTCTCTCTACCTCCTGGTGCAGGAGGGAGATTCGTTTCTTGGTTTCTAGGGGGCAGAGGAAGGTCAGAGTGTCGTCCTTGCACCAGCTGCTTCTTAAATGACTTCAGTTGAAAATAATCAACATGCTGAAGTGGGCAGTTTTAGGGCAGCCTGCCTTGAGCCCCACTGATGTCAATCCAATAACCCCCCTTAATCCGAAGTTTTGCTTTCCATGGTTTCAGTCACCTGCAGTCATTTGTCCCAGAAGCAGGTGATCCTCCTCCTGACTTAGTCTCAGAAGGTCCATAGCAGCATACCTAGTGCTACATCACAATGCCTATGTCATTTATCTCACTTCATCTCATCATGTAGGCATTTTATCATCTCACATCAGCACAAAAAGAATAAGTACAGTATATAATAAGCTATTTTGTGAGACCACATTCATATAACTTCCATTATATTGTTGTAATTGTTCTATTTAATTATTAATATCTTGCTGTACTTAATTTAGAAACTAAACCTTATCATATATATGTATAGGAAAGATCATAGTATATATAATGTTTGGTACTACCCATGGTTTCAGGCATCTACTGGGGGTCTTGGGAACATATCCCCTGCAGATAGAGGGTACTATTGTACTCAGAAGGCAGAGCATTTGTATTGTCGTATTTGTAGCAAAGCTCTTAGTGACTATTGCATAGATGATTCCTGCCATATAGCTTGCTGCTCATTTTTTTTTTTTTTTAGCATATCATTTCTGGCATGCTGAGGTTTTTGATAGGGTGGTGATGTGCAGAGATAAGGATGAAAAAATTGAGGAGTTGGAGTGATATTTGACCACAGGAATTTTATTCATTTCTAAAGCCTATCCAACAGCCTTAATGTAGGAGATTCCTAAACCAAAGCCTGTCTACCTGTATATTATCTTTACTGTGAGAAAATGGTGAAGGAGACTTAGCTTAAGACACTCGTCATCCTGTCATGGCATGAACCCGTGCAGTCCCTCTCCCTCCTCATTCTTCATGATTTAGCCATATTTTTGCAGATGAGACATAAGTTTTAAGTGTTCCACATGTGGCAACAATGTCATGCTTTTCCACTATGGAAAGCTTTCTTCCTTGATAATTCCTATGGAAAAAATGTGGAAGAGAAAACATAAAATGTGAATAATAAGCAAAATATTTATGGTCTCTGTGCTGCCACTCAACTGTTTTCTCACATATCCTCAGCTAACTCTGTGTTTCGTGTTATCTGCCAGAAAGTTATAAATTTTCCATGTAAACACATAGAAAATAAGCTTAGCATTTCACTGAACTGAATTTGAAAATCTAGTGTTTACATCTGTGAATTGATACAATCTAACTACAAAGGATCTAGTTAACGAGTTCATCAAAGGCAAAAGAATAACACGAGAAGGGAACTGTAGAGTGATTTATTTCTTACTCTTTTGAAGTATGACTAAAATATGACTCAGCCTCCTACCTTATTTTTACAGAGCTGTTGACTCCTGGAGTTAACATTCAGCAAGAATCTGAGGGAGAAGGGAAGAGGGCAAACATGTACAGGTACAGGACCATCTCTTCTGCAGCATCAGTGAGTGCTTACTGGGCAGTCACAGGTCATAGCAGGCTCACTGCACCCTCATCATTTAAGCAGTGGGGCCTACAGGGGGCCAGGAGGAGGAAGGCTTCTATCGAAGGGATCTTGGACAAGCTTCCATTTGTTTGATTCTAACCTATATTCTTTCTTCTCTATTAGTAACACCTAGAAAATTTAGCACAGTTACAGTTCAAAATTATTGAAACAATTTTTAAAGCGACACTGATAGGCATTTGGTCACTGAAGATAGCAGCTTCCCTCTATTTAAAACAAAGTCCCCTGCTTCTTTTGTTACTTAATTTCGTTGACACTTGAGTTGGTACTTTCAGTCTCTGCCGACTGTCCAGGGAGGAGGCACTGGGGCTCCAGATTCTAGTTTATAATCCAAAACTTCAGGCTCCAGCTGCTGGGGTTACCAAAGGAGGGTGTAGGGATCAAAGAAACTTAATCATGCCTATTAGATGGGAATGAACAGCTGATTCCCAGAGCAAGAGCTGGGCCACCTAAAGCTGGAATGATTCATCCAAAGAAAGAGCTGGTGTGTCAGCCACGATCAGGGTAATTGTAAAGATGAAAGGAATTCTCATGGCCAAGCAGAACAGCAGGGTGGGTACCACTCAGAACCGGGGGGAAACTCAAAGAACAGATTGGAAACAGAGGGGGCTGTAGCTCCATAATGAACAAGTGGGTCGCTCCTGGGTGTTCCTGAAATGATGCTGGAGTAAGAGATTCCCCACAATAATATAGGGCAGAAAGAGGACCTTAAGAGAATTGCAATGATTTTTTTTTTTTCTGCTGCCATATTTCTTTTTTTTTTCCTGAAACTATCATGAAGGTATAGTAATTCTTTCTCTGCCCTTGTTTTTTGTTTTGTTTTGTCCTGGAGTTGTTGGCTTCAATTTCCTGAATAAGAGAGCATGAAAAACTAGGGAAAGGAATTTGAAGTGCTTTTGCCCAGATAACTTTGGAATATTTTTGCCACCCATATATAATCTCAGGTTTTATTCCTTTTTAAAATTTAGAGATAGAAGTCATACTTCTTTTGCTTTTCTAAAAATTTGACAAATGAATACAGTGGCATGACAATCACCAGAAATAAGATACAAGAGTTACATTAATCCTACACTATCCCTTGTGCTTTTTTTTTAATAAATTTTTTATAACCATATAATGTATTATTAGCCCCAGGGGTACAGGTCTGTGAATCGCCAGGTTTACACACTTCACAGCATTCACCATAGCACATACCCTTCCCAATGTCCATAACCCCATGACCCTCTCCTGACACCCCTCCCCTTACCCTCCCCCCAGCAACCCTCAGTTTGTTTTGTGAGATTAAGAGTCTCTTATGGTTTGTATCCCTCCTGATCCCATCTTGTTTCATTTATTCTT
Source organism: Taxidea taxus jeffersonii (assembly GCA_003697995.1). Lineage (NCBI taxonomy): Eukaryota > Metazoa > Chordata > Mammalia > Carnivora > Mustelidae > Taxidea > Taxidea taxus. The sequence continues at coordinate 29,453 of RCUC01084750.1, forward strand.
TTCCTACCTCACAAACCCCCCATGTTGCATCTCCTCATATCAAGGAGATCATATGATAGTTGTCTTTCTCCGATTGGCTTATTTCGCTAAGCATAATACCCTCTAGTTACATCGACGTTGTTGCAAATGGCAGGATTTCATTTCTTTTGATGGCTGCATAGAATTACATTGTGTGTGTGTGTGTGTGTGTGTGTGTGTACTACTACTTCTTTACCCATTCATCTGTTGATGGATATCTAGGTTCTTTCCATAGTTTGGCTATTGTGGACATTTCTGCTATAAACATTTGGGTGCTCCTTCGGATCACTACATTTGTATCTTTAGGTTAAATACCAAGTAGTGCAATTGCTGGGTCATAAGGTAGCTCTATTTTCAACTTTTTGAGGAATCTCCATGCTGTTTTCCAGAGTGGTTGCACCAGCTTGCATTCCCACCAACAGTTTAGGAGGGTTCCCCTTTCTCCACATCCTCGCCAGCATCTGTCATTTCCTGACTTGTTAATTTTATCCATGAGGCGGTATCTCATTGTGGTTTTGATTTGTATATCCCTGATGCTCAGTGATGTGGAGCATTTTTTCATGTGTCTGTTGGCAATCTGGATGTCTTCTTTGCAGAAATGTCTGTTCTTGTCCTCTGCCCATTTCTTGATTGGATTATTTGTTCTCTGGGTGTTGAGTTTGCTAAGCTCTTTATAGATTTTGAATACTAGCCCTTGATCTGATATGTTCTTTGCAAATATCTTCTCCCATTCTGTCAGTTGTCCTTTGGTTCTGTTAACTGTTTCCATTGCTGTGCAAAAGCTTTTGATCTTGATGAAGTCCCAGTAGTTCATTTTTGTATTTGCTTGCTTTGCCTTTGGCGATGTTCCTAGGAAGAAGTTGCTGTGGCTGAGGTCAAAGAGGTTGCTGCCTGTGTTCTCCTCAAGGATTTTGATGGATTCCTTTCTCACGTTGAGGTCCTTCCTCCATTTTGAGTCTATTTTCCTGTGTGGTGTAAGGAAATGGTCCAATTTCATTTTTCTGCATGTGGCTGTCCAATTTTCCCAATACCATTTGTTGAAGAGACTGTCTTTTTTCCATTGGACATTCTTTCCTGCTTTGTCGAAGATTAATTGACCATAGAGTTGAGGGTCTGTTTCTGGGCTCTCTATTCTGTTCCATTGATCTATGTGTCTGTTTTTGTGCCAGTACCATACTGTCTTGATGATAACAGCTTTGTAATAGAGCTTGAAGTCCGGAATTGGGATGCCACCAACTTTGGCTTTCTTTTTCAATATTCCTTTGGCTATTTGAGGTCTTTTCTGGTTCCATATACATTTTAGGATTATTTGTTCCATTTCTTTGAAAAAATTGGATGGGATGGTGATAGGGATTGCATTAATGTGTAGATGGCTTTAGGTAGCATAGACATTTTCACAATATTTGTTCTTCCAGTCCATGAGCATGGAACATTTTTCCATTTCTTTGTGTCTTCCTCAATTTCTTTCATGAGTGCTTTATAGTTTTCTGAGTATAGATTCTTTGCCTCTTTGGTTAGGTTTATTCCTAGGTATCTTATGGTTTTGGGTGTAATTGTAAATGGGATTGACCCCTTAATTTCTCTTTCTTCTGTCTTGTTGTTGGTGTAGAGAAATGCAACTGATTTCTGTGCATTGATTTTATATCCTGACACTTTACTGAATTCCTGTAGAAGTTCTAGTAGCTTTAGAGTGGAGTCTTTTGGGTTTTCCACATATAGTATCATATCATCTGCAAAGAGTGATAGTTTGACTTCTTCTTTGCCGATTTGGATGCCTTTAATTTCTTTTTGTTGTCTGATTGCCGAGGCTAGGACTTCTAGTACTATGTGGAATAGCAATGGTGATAATGGACATCCTTGCCGTGTTCCTGACCTTAGCAGAAAAGCTCTCAGTTTTTCTCCATTGAGAATATTTGCGGTGGGTTTTTCATAGATGGCTTTGATGATATTGAGGTATGTGCCCTCTATCCCTACACTTTGAAGAGTTTTGATCAGGAAGGGATGCTGTACTTTGTCAAATAATTTTTTCAGCATCTATTGAGAGTATCATATGGTTCTTGTTCTTTCTTTTGTTAATGTGTATTGTATCACATTGATTGATTTGTGGATGTTGAACCAATCTTGCTACCCTGGAATAAATTCCACTTGATCGTGGTGAATAATCCTTTTAATGTACTGTTGGATCCTATTGACTAGTATTTTGGTGAGAATTTTCGCATCTGTTCATCAAGGCTATTGGTCTGTAGTTCTCTTTTTTGATGGGATCCTTGTCTGGTTTTGGGATCAAGGTGATGCTGGCCTCATAAAATGAGTTTGGAAGTTTTCCTTCCATTTCTATTTTTTGGAACAGTTTCAGGAGAATAGGAATTAATTCTTCTTTAAATGTTTGGTAGAATTCCCCTGGGAAGCCATCTGGCCCTGGGCTTTTGTTTGTTTGGAGATTTTTGATGACTGTTTCAATCTTCTTACTGGTTATGGGTCTGTTCAGGTTTTCTATTTCTTCCTGGTTCAGTTGTGGTAGTTTCTATACCTCTAGGAATGCATCCATTACTTCCAGATTGTCAAATTTGTTGGCGTAGTGTTGCTCATAGTATGTTCTTATAATTGTATTTCTTTGGTGTTGGTTGTGATCTCTCCTTTTTCATTCATGATTTTATTTATTTGGGTCCTTTCTCTTTTCTTTTTGATCAGTCTGGCCAGGGGTTTCTCAATCCTATTAATTCTTTCAAAGAACCAGCTCCTAGTTTCATTGATTTGTCTATTTTTTTTTGTTTCTATTTCATTGATTTCTGCTCTGATCTTTATGATTTCTCTTCTCCTGCTGGGTTTAGGCTTTCTTTGTTATTCTTTCTCCACCTTCTTTAGGTGGAGCGTTAGGTTGTGTATTTCAGACCTTTCTTGCTTCTTGAGAAAAGCTTGTATCGCTATATATTTTCCTTTCAGGACTGCCTTTGCTGTGTCCCACAGATTTTGAACCATTGTATTTTCATTATCATTTGTTTCCATGAATTTTTTCAATTCTTCTTTAATTTTCTGGTTGACCCATTTATTTTTTAGAAGGATGCTGTTTAGCCTCCATGTATCTGGGTTCTTTCCAAATTTCGTCTTGTGATTGAGTTCTCGCTTCAGAGCATTGTGGTCTGAAAATATGCAGGGAATGATCCCAATCTTTTGATACCTGTTGAGACCTGATTTATGACCCAGGATGTGATCTATTCTGGAGAATGTTCCATGTGCACTAGAGAAGAATGTGTATTCAGTTGCTTTGGGATGGAATGTTCTGAATATATCTGTGATGTCCATCTGGTCCAGTGTGTCATTTAAGGTCTTTATTTCCTTGATGATCTTTTGCTTGGATGATCTGTCCATCTCAGTGAGGAGAGTGTTAAAGTCCCCTACTAGTATTGTATTATCATTGATGTGTTTCTTTGATTTTGTTATTAGTTGGTTTATATATTTGGCTGCTCCCATGTTAAGGGCATAGATATTTAAAATTGTTAGATCTTCCTTTTGGACAGACCCTTTGAGTATGATAGAGTGTCCTTCCTCATCTCTTATTATAGTCTTTGGCTTAAAATCTAATTGATCTGATATAAGGATTGCCACCCCAGCTTTCTTCTGATGTCCATTAGCATGGTAAATTGTTTTCCACCCCCTCACTTTAAATCTAGAGGTGTCTTTGGGTCTAAAATGAGTTTCTTGTAGGCAGCATATTGATGGGTTTTGCTTTTTTTTTAATCCATTCTGATATCCTGTTTCTTTAGATTGGGGGCATTTAACCCATTTACATTCAAGGTAACTATTAAGAGATATGAATTTAGTGCTATTGTATTGCCTGTAAGGTGATTGTTACTGTATATTGTCTGTGTTCCATTCTGATCTAATACTTTTAGGGTCTCTCTTTGCTTAGAGGACCCCTTTAATATTTCCTGTAGAGCTGGTTTGGTGTTTGCAAATTCTTTAGGTTTTTGTTTGTCCTGGAAGCTTTTTTTTTTTTTTTTTTAAGATTTTATTTATTCATTTGACAGAGATCACAAGTAGGCAGAGAGGCAGAGAGAGAGAGAGGAGGAAGCAAGCTCCCCGCAGAGAGCCCGATGTGGGGCTCGATCCCAGGACCCTGAGACCATGACCCGAGCTGAAGGCAGTGGCTTAACCCACTGAGCCATCCAGGTGCCCCTCCTGGAAGCTTTTTATCTCTCCTTCTATTTTCAATGACAGCCTAGCTGGATATAGTGTTCTTGGCTGCATGTTTTTCTTGTTTATTGCTCTGAATATATCATGCCAGTTCTTTCTGTCCTACCAGGTCTCTGTGGATAAGTCTGCTGCCAATCTAATATTTTTACCATTGTATGTTACAGACTTCTTTTCCCGGGCTGCTTTCAGGATTTTCTCTTTGTTGCTAAGACTTGCAAATTTTACTATTAGGTGCTGAGGTATGGACCTATTCTTATTGATTTTGAGGGGAGTTCTCTGCATCTCCTGGATTTTGATGCTTGTTCCCTTTGCCATATTAGGGAAATTCTCTACAGTAATTCTCTCCAGTGTAATTTCTGCTCTCCTCTCTCTTTTTTCTTCTTCTGGAATCCCAATTATTCTAAAGTTGTTTCGTCTTATGGTATCACTTATCTCTCGAATTCTCCCCTCGTGGTCCAGTAGTTGTTTGTCTCTCTTTTGCTCAGCTTCTTTATTCTCTGTCATTTGGTCTTCTATATCACTAATTCTTTCTTCTGCCTCATTTATCCTAGCAGTAAGAGCCTCCATTTTTTACTGCACCTCATTAATAGCATTTTTGATTTCAACTTGGTTAGATTTTAGTTCTTTTATTTCTCCAGAAAGGGCTTTTATCTCTCTGGAGAGTGTTTCTCTAATATCTTCCATGCCTTTTTCGAGTCTGGCTAGAACCTTGAGAATCGTCATTCTGAACTCTAGATCTGACATATTACCAATGTCTGTATTGATCATGTCCCTAGCCTTCGGTACTGCCTCTTGTTTTTTTTGTGTGGTGAGTTTTTCCGCCTTGTCATTTTGTCCAGATAAGAGTGGCAAAGATCCCAGGAAAATGTCCTTTAACCAAATCAGTAGTGACCCCAAGTTGGAGCAGGGGGGAGAAAGGGGGTAAAAAGTTCAGAAAAAAAAAATTTTAAATGGAAAATAAATAAAGAATATATATATATATATATATATATATATATATATATATATATATATATTAGACTGGTGACTAGAACAGGGTCACCCACTTAATTTTGGGAGTATTTTGGTCTCTTAGAAGAAACTACCTCCCAAAATTTTAAAGAATGAAAAACGTATATAATGGTAAACACAATGAAGGGGTGGAATATGCCTATAAAGATGAAAAAAACTTTAAAAAAAAATTTCCATAAAAGGAGTTGATAAAGTAAGTTGGTTGGGAGAATAAGGAAAAAGAATTTGGAGAGAATTTGCTCAGGCTGGAGACTAGAACAAGGCCGGAGCTAGATTTAGGGTATATTTTGATCTATTAGAAGAAGTTATACAACAAAGTTTTTAGAAGAAAAATCCCTATGTGTATACAAAAAATAAAGTTAGAGACAATGAAGGATAAAATATGACTATAAGAGTAAAGTTTCAAAAAAAAATGAAGGTTCAAAAAAGATTATTATTATTATTTTTAATGAAAGATATTGTTAAACTAGTTAAAAACCGTTAAAAGAGGAAAGGGTAATAGTTAAAAAAAATTTAGCAGAAGAAAAAAATGAATTAACTACAAGACTAAAGAATCATGGGGAGCAAGCCATGAATTCCATGCTTTCCTTTCTCCTCCTCTGGAATTCCACTGTTCTCCTTGGTAAGTGAACTTGATCTTGGCTGGATTTCTTGTTGATCTTCTGGGGGAGAGACCTGTTGTAGTGATTCTCAAGTGTCTTTGCCCGAGGTGCAATTATACCGCCCTTACAAGGGGCCGGGCTAAGTAATCTATTCAGGTTCGCTTTCGGGAACTTTTGTTCCCTGAATGCTTTCTGTAGAGTTCCAGAGGACGGGGATGAAAATGGCGGCCTCCCAATCTCCGGCCTGGAGGAGCCGAGAGCTCAGGGCCCCACTCCTCAGTGCGCCTTCAGAGAAAAGCGCTCAATCACTCCCGTCTTCCTGGCCTCTGGCTGCACTCCGAGCTCACCCAGCCTGTGACCAAGCGTCTCTGTCTCTGGCACACAGCTCTGCTTGGAGTCTCAGAATGCCACAGACACCTAAGCTCTTCCAGGGGGTGTCTCCCCGGATCTTGTGGGGACCCCATTCACAGAGCAGTGGCAGCACAGACCACAGTTCACGGTAATCCCGAGTTGAAAGCTCACTCCTTGGCTCTTTCTCTGTAGTTGGCTTCCCCACTCTAATACCTGCAAGCTCTGTGACACTCAGACACCCCTGATCCTTCTCTGACCCCGTGGGACCTGAGGCCATGCTGTCCCCACGAGGTCTTCACCCCGGTTTAGCCTCTGGAGAATTGTCCCTCTGTGGAGCAGACTTTTAAAAGTCCTGATTTTGTGCTCCATTGCTCCGCCGCTTGCCGGGAGCCGGCCCCTCCCCGCCACGGTCTTTCTTCCCATTGCTTTGGATTCACTTCTCTGCTGGTCCTACCTTTCAGAAAGTGGTTGATTTTCTATTCCTAGAATTGCTGCTCTTCTTCTCTTCGATCTCCTGTTGGATTTGTAGGTGTTCGCAATGGTTTGATAAGCTATCTAGCTGATCTCCTGCTACCTGATGTCGTCTCAGCCTGCTACTTCTCTGCCATCTTGACTCCTCTCTCCCTTGTGCTGTCTTTTTAAAATCACTTCCCCACTAGCCCCTGGAAAACTGAATTTTTTTACATTTCTATACATGTTTCTTTCCAGAATGTCATATGAATGGAGTTACACAGTGTACAGTATGTAGCTTTTTTAACTCCAGCATCTTTCACTTGAGATTCAGCCTGTTCTTTTGTAGATCAGAATTCTTGTACATCCGAAATTTATTCTTTTTATGGCTGAGTAGTTTTCCATGTAATAGATGTTTCAGAGTTAATTTATTCATCATTAATTGACAGATGTTTAGGCTGTTTACAGTTTCTGGGAATTAAGAATAAAGTCAATTTCCATTAAAATGTTTTCTGGTTTTCCTTGTGGCTTCCTCTCTGATCACTTACTAAAATCCTAAAAAAAAAAAATCAGTTAATTCCATTATGGACAGAGGGCATACTTTGAATAATTGCAATCCTTATAAAATTGTTAAGGTTTGTCTTATGACTTAAGACTTGATATGTCTTGGTGTTTATTCCATTTGACCATGAAAAGAATGGGTATTCTGCTGATGTGGGGTGATTTATTCTATAAATGGCAGTTAAATCTAATTGGTTGTTAAATGGTAATCTGTTGTATAATACCACGTGTGTTTAAATTTTTGCATAATTTAAAATGAAAATATGTTAGTTTAAAAAGACAAATCAGTACAATGGAATAATAAATACTAGAAGAAAATGGGATGCCATAATTTCAACACAAAGAGCTTAAAAGGGAATAAATTAAAGTTGATAAATGTGAAAGAATCACAAGATATTTAGTATTGCTTACAAAAGGAAAGTAAATAGTGCAGTGTCGATCTCAGACAAGTTAGAACTCATGGTGAATGCATTAGGTAGACATCAATTTCATATTGATAAAAATTTCAGTCCAAGAAAACAAAAACATTGGCCTTGAATCTTTTGTGACTCAGTCGATAAAGCATATAACTCTTGATCTAGGGGTTGTGAGTTCAAGCCACATGTTGGGCATAGAGCCTACTAAAAAAACTGAAGAATATAAAATACTTAAGGGAAAATGTGAATAATAATTTAAGGAGAAATTAGCCAGTCTACAATTTTAGTAGGACATTAGTGTGCATTAAAAGGTGATAGATTAAGAGGGCGCCTGGGTGGCTTAGTGGGTTAAAGCCTCTGCCTTCGGCTCAGGTCAATCTCAGGGTCCTGGGATCAAGCCCTGCATCAGGCTCTCTGCACAGCAAGGAGCTTGCTTCCCCCCCTCTCTCTCTGCCTGCCTGTCTGCCTACTTGTGATCTCTCTCTGTCAAATAAATAAATAAAAATCTTGAAAAAAATGTGATAGATTAAGTATACCTGAAATAATTAATGATATCAAGGATTTAAATAACATGAGAAAGAAAGATGTGTACTGAGAATGAAAGTTTTACAATGTGTTTGGAAAAATCAACTCTGTGCAATACTCAATCTCCAAAAAATTAGAAAAAAGGAAAAACCTCTAAAAGTTACATTCATTTAATGTAATGCGATAATAATGGAAAATACAACAGGATAGCTTTAAACTCTAAAATGTCCTTTAATTAAGGGTAATACATAATAATAAATTATTCATAATAGAAATTATAAATATAAAAATGAAAAATGAGAATACTTCATATCAAAATGTTCAAGTAAAGCTGAAGAGGAATTTAGGGAATAAATTTATAGCCTCAAACATTTTTATTTAAAAAAGTATAGCTTCACACTCATATTAAAGTATATTCCAAATATAAAAGAAATATAAGCAGAATGAAACTTTAAAAAAAAAAGTAAGAAGATAAGTAAGTGAATTATTGGAGAGAAAGTGGTAGGGAACCCAAAAGTTCTTTCTTTGGAAAGAGAAGTAGAATAGTTAAGTTTTATTAGGATTATTTTGAGATTTGGATGAACAGAGAAAGAGAAAGAGAAAGAGAGTGAGAGAGAGAGAGAGAGAACTTGCATGCAGAAGGAGAAGTGACTCATAGCTAGGGGTTTAGAATATACTATAACATTAAAAAAAATAGTTTCTTCTATTACATCATCAAGGCACTAGAAAATTTTGAGAAATTACTTTTTTTTCCCCGGAGAAAATGTCAATCACTCAAATTAGGCTGAAGTGGTAGAAAACTTGGCTATATAAACAACCAGGCAATAAATGGAAAAGTTGGTAAAATTTCTTCCCTAAATAAACACCAAACCCACTCAGTGTTTAAAGGTCAGCGATACTAATCCCTTAGTAAGGGTGATATATAAATTTTTTTTCAGAGCATAGAAAAAGAGACTGACATTTTTAACACTCATTCTCTGAGGTTTACCTATGACTGAAACAACAAATCAATAAGGACAGATCACATGCAGCACACACATAAACACAAACGCACACATTCAGACAGATACACCATTCAGAGAGCATCAATAAAGGCAAAAAGTTCTAAATAAAATACTAACACACTGAATCCTTCCTGTAGTAAGATAAAAATTTTTATTATTGGAATACAAGATTGACTCAATATTGAGAAATCTATTAATGTGCACTGCTATATTTTGACACTAAAAGAGGGAAACAAATGTCGAAAAAGCATCTTACAAAAATATCCCTTACCTCTTTTTTTTTTAAAGAGCAAATTGGGAACAAAGGAAACTTTCTTAATTTGGTCAGTCATATCTACCAAATTTGATCACATACCAAGATCAGTTTTTTTTTAACATTACCAAATGCTTCCTCTTAAAAATCAGGAGTGGGGGCACCTGGGTGGCTCAGTGGGTTAAAGCCTCTGCCTTTGGCTCGGGTCATGATCTCAGGGTCCTGGGATCGAGCCCCGCATCGGGCTCTTTGCTCGGAGGGGAGCCTGCTTCCCTCTCTCTCTCTGCCTGCCTCTCTGCCTACTTGTGATCTCTGTCAAATAAATAAATAAATAAAATCTGGAGTGAAATAAGGTTGATTCTTACTGTCAAATATTACATAATTCCTTGAAATAAATAAGGAAAATAAAGGGGGAGCATACATGTTAGGAAGAGAGAAAACTATCATCCTTTGCAGATTGTATGATTTTCTATATACGATATCCAAAAGAACTAAATGAAAAAATGAAAGACCACCTTGCTTAAGAATGCTTGGATCAACCAGGAAATCAAAGAAGAACTTAAACAATTCACGGAAATCAATGAGAATGAAGACACTTCAGTCCAAAACCTATGGGATACAGCAAAGGCGGTCCTAAGGGGGAAATACATAGCCATCCAAGCCTCCCTCAAACAACATTGAAAAATCCAGAATACACCACCTGTCTTTACACATTAAAGAACTGGAGAGTCAACAGCAAATTAATCCAACTCCACATACAAGAAGGGAAATAATCAAGATTAGAGCAAAGATCAATGAGATAGAAACTAGAGATACAGTAGAAGGCATCAATGAAATGAAAAGCTGGTTTTTTGGAATAATCAGTAAGATCGATAAACCATTGGCTAAATTAATCCAAAAGAAAAGAGAGAAGGTCCAAATTAATAAAATTATGAATGAAAGGGGAGAGATCACAACTAACACCAAGGAAATAGAAACAATCATCAGAAATTATTATCAACAGTTATATACCAATAAGGTAAGCAACCTAGATGAAATGGATGCATTTCTGGAAAACTATAGACATCCAAAATTGAACCAGGAAGAAATTGACAACCTGAATAAACTGATAATCTAGTAACGAGATTGAAGCAGTGATCAAAAACCTCCCAAAAAACAAGAGCCCAGGACCTGATGGATTCCCTAGGGAATTCTACCAAACTTTCAAAGAATAACACCTATTCTCCTGAAGCTGTTTCAAAAAATTGAAGCAGAAGGAAAACTTCCAGGCTCTTTTTATGAAGCCAGCATTACCCTGGTCCCCAAACAAGGCAAAGACCCCATCATAAAGGAGAATATCAGACCAATATCCCTGATGAATATGGATGCTAAGATTCTCAACAGGATCCTGGCTAATAGGATCCAACAGTACATTAAAAAGAGTATCCACCATGACCAGGTGGGATTCATCCCTGGGTTGCAAGGATGGTTCAACATTTGCAAATCAATCAACGTGAGAGAACAAATCAATAAGAGAAGAGAGAAGAAACACATGGTCCTCTCAATTGATGAAGAAAAAGCATTTGACAAAGTCCAGCATCCATTCCTGCCTAATTAAAATGCTTCAATGTATAGGGATAGAGGGAACGTACCTCAACTTCATAAAGTCAATCTATGAAAAACCCACAGCAAATATCCTCAATGGGAAAAAGCTCACAGCCTTCCCGTTGAGATCAGGAACACAACAAGGATGCCCACTCTCACCACTCTTGTTCAACATAGTATTAGAAGCCCTAGCAACAGCAATCAGACAACAAAGAGAAAATGTATTCAAATTGGCAATGAAGAAGTCAGACTCTCTCTTCGCAGATGACATGATACTTTATATGGAAAACCCAAAAGACTCCACCCCCAGACTACTAGAACTCATACAGCAATTCAGTAATGTGGCGGGATACAAAGTCAATGTACAGAAATCAGTTGCTTTCTTATACACTAACAATGAAAATATATATAAAGGGAAATTAGAGAATTGATTCCATTTACTATAGCACCAAGAACCATAAGATACCTGGGAATAAACCTAACCAAAGAGGTAAAGGATCTGTACTCGAGGAACTGCAGAACACTCATGAAAGAAATTGAAGAAGACACAGGATGGAAGACCATTCCATGCTCATGGATCGGAAAAATAAACATTGTCAAAATGTCTATACTGCCTAGAGAAATCTATACTTTCAGTGCCATACCAATCAAAATTCCACTGGTGTTTTTCAAAGAGCTGGAGCAAACAATCCTAAAATTTGTATGGAATCAGAAGAGATCCTGAATTGCTAAGGAAATGTTGAAGAAGAAAAACAAAACTGGGGGCATCACATTGCCTGATTTCAAGCTTTACTACAAAGCTGTGATCACCAAGACAGCATGGTACTGGCATAAAAAACAGACACATCGACCAGTGGAACAGAGTAGAGAGCCCAGATATGGACCCTCAACTCTAGGGTCAAATAATCTTTGACAAAGCAAGAAAAAATACACAGTGGAAAAAGACAGTCTCTTTAATAAATGGTGCTGGGAAAATTGGACAGCTATATGTAGAAGAATGAAACTTGACCATTCTCTTACACCATACACAAAGATAAACTCAAAATGGACAAAAGATCTCAACGTGAGGCAGCAATCCATAAGAATCATAGAGGAGAACACAGGCAGTAACCTCTTCTCTATCAGCCACAGCAACTTCTTTCAAGATATGTCTCCAAAGGCAAAGGAAACAAAAGTGAAAACAAATTTTGGGGACTTCATCAAGATCAAAAGCTTCTGCACAGCAAAGGAAACAGTCAAATAAACAAAGAGACAACCCACGGAATGGGAGAAGATATTTGCAAATGACAGTACAGACAAAAGGCTGATGTCCAGGATCTATAAAGCCTCAAAGTCAACACACACAAAACAGATAATCAAGTCAAAACATGGCAGAAGACATGAACAGACACTTCTCCAAAGAAGACATACAAATGACTAACAGACACATGAAAAAATGTTCATCATCACTAGCCATCCGGGAGATTCAAGTCAAAACCACATCGAGATACCACCTTACACCAGTTAGAATGGCCAAAATTAGCAAGACAGGAAACAATGTGTGTTGGAGAGGATGTGGAGAAAGGGGAACCCTCTTACACTGTTGGAATGCAAATTGATACAGCCACTTAGGGAAACAGTGTGGAGATTCCTTAAGAAATTAAAAATAGAACTTCCCTATGACCCTGCAATTGCACTACTGGGTATTTTTTTTAAAGATTTTATTTATTTATCTGACAGAAATCACAAGTAGGCACTACTGGGTATTTATCCCAAAGATACAGATGTAGTGAAAAGAAGGGCCACCTGTACCCCAATGTTCATAGCAGCAATGGCCACGGTCGCCAAACTGTAGAAGGAACCAAGATGCCTTTCAGCGGACAAATGGATAAGGAAGATGTGGTCCATATACACTATGGAGTATTATGCCTCCATCAGAACGGATGAATACCCAACTTTTGTATCAACATGGACGGGACTGGAAGAGATTATGATGAGTGAAATAAGTCAAGCAGAGAGAGTCAATTATCATATGGTTTCATTTATTTGTGAAGCATAAGAAATAACATGCAGGACATGGGGAGATGGAGAGGAGAAAGGAGTTGGGGGAAATTGGAGGGGGAGACGAACCATGAGATACTATGGACTCTGGAAAAACAGTCTGAGGGTTTTGAAGGGGTGGGGGGTGGGAGGTTGGGTGAGCCTGGTAGTGAGTATTATGGAGGGCACGGATTGCATGGAGCACTAGGTGTGGTGCATTAACAATGAATTCTGGTACACTGAAAAAAATTAAAATTTAAAAATTAAAAAAAATAAAATCAGAAATCTTAAAAATGTTGATGCCAGTGTACAAGACAAATATACAGAGAATCTTTTCCAATATATTAGCACCAATAATCATTTAAAAATGCAGTTTGGAATTAAGTAATAAATATGTACATAAGAATAAATTAACCAAAATTGTGGAAGACTTTTATAGATATATAGATAAAGCCCTATTGGTGGGTGTAAAGGAAAAACTTAAAAAGGGAAAACGTAACCTTGTATAGACTAAAGTAGGCTTACCCCACTGTTGAAACCATAGCAAAATTCAAGCTCTGTGGCTTAAATGTACTGCAAACATCATGATTCTTATTAAGATGAAACAATTGAATCAATGCAAAATTAAATGCAATTTTAATAAAAGACTTGTATACAACTTGATAGGATTCTCAAATTATCTTGAAGATAGTTTATATAAAGCTAACTAATTATATGTAGTGAAAAAACAAATGAAGATTTCTCTATGTGCAAAGATTTTATAAAGAAACATACTAGAAGTTTGATAGTGCTAAATGTATGAAAAATAGGGCAGTGAAACAGAAAATTCAGACACTAATTCATATATATCTTATACACACCTATACACACATATATATTGATACATAATATATGTATACACATATGTCACCGTATATGTTATTATATGCTGGTATAATGATTTGGCCATACACTTAGAAAGACATATATACATATACATGTATTTATTTTATGTATATGTGTATATATAAGTCTTAGTGCTTAAGATGCCATTTTTTATCAGTGAGCAAAGAAGCGGCTAGTCAGTGGTATCATAATAATTTGACCATACTCTTGGAAAGACACTGTTAATTATCTACCTCACCCCATGTATGAGAATACATTTTAGGTGGATTCTAGGCTTACATCATTTTTGTTATGGTTAGATGAAAATATGACAATATTTTTACTATTCTTGAATTCAATTTCTTTTTCTTTTTAAAGATTTATTTATTTATCTGAGAGAGAGAGAGCCTCTGCACATGCGATCGGGAGAAGCAGCAGAGAGTGAGAATACCTAAACAGACTCCCACTCAGCGTGAAGCCCGACCCAGGGCCCGATCTGATCCCATGGGTCATGAGATAGGACCTGAGCGGAAACCAAAAGTCAGATCCTTAACTGCCTGAGCCACCCAGGTGCCTCTAAATTCAGTTTCTTAAGTGACACTCCAAATGTCAAAGATACAAGGAAAATAAAGATTTAAATTTGATTATATAAAAAGGAACTGTTTTTGTCTGATCAAAGCAAATGCAAAGTTAAAAATTCCATGTAGAGTGAACAGAAATATTTGCCTCATATTCAGGAAAGGATAAACATTCATGACATTATTGAGACATTATTGAATTACACTAGGGAAAGCAGTAAGATTCAGTTCAGTTCCGTAAGTTAAAACAACAGACAGTTGATTGAAGCATATAATCAGGAAGATATCAGCAGAAGTTTTCAAAGGGCCAGTACATCTCTGGATAGATCTTTGACATCACAAATAAGGAATGCATACTCATGTTTGTCTGCCACACAGTAGAGTTTTTAAAGATTGACAGTAGGGGCAAAGAGGTGAGCATATACTGATTCTCATACACTGTTGATTTGAATGTAGCTTGGTACAAACCCTGTGTGGGATCTTGCAAAATTTCCCAAAGTTTTAAATGGGTGTGCATTGATTCAGCAATTCCAGTTCTGGAAATCTCCCTTAAAAATCTAACAGTGGGTGCCTGGCTGTCTTGGTTGGTAGATCACGTGACTGTTGATCTCAGGGTTGTGAGTTCAAGGCCCACGCTGTGCGTGGGGCCTACTTAAAAACAAAAACAAAAACACAACCTCTTAAAAACAATCACTGATAATGTGCTTGGTGATGCATAGGTTATTTTAATGATATATGTCCCAAGATAGCTATGGTAACCATTTGGCCAAAGTACTACATTGTTACTTTTAAAGAAAGGGTGATTTTACATTCTTACTCCAGTTTCATCTGTTTTGTTTGAACCTTTTAAGAGCCTTTTGAAACAGTGTGACATCTTGAAATACATCTACAAACATCTTACTGTCTTGAGAATTTGTTCAAGTTGGATAAGTAGACTACAGTAGATTTTGCTGACTTTATTGCTTTTTTGTAATTTGTGACTGAAGTTGGGAAGTAAAAGGAGGTGAAACTATTATCTAGAGTGTTAGATATTGACATTTATTAAAAGGATTATTTAAATGATACTATTTGTGGAGAAGTCCTACAATTTTTAGAAATGCCTTCTGTGCCAGGGAGAGCTTCCTCCTTTGTCAAGTTTGATATCTTTTCCTTCTCTTAATGTCAGGCTGCACAACTAGAAGTCCTGCTATGGTATCACACACAGAGAATGACTTTTAGGATGGAAATTAGAATAGAAGTGAAAATGGGAAATGCTATTTTTGACAAGTGAATATTTCCAATTTATGTACTGCATTCTGGAGCTAAAAGTAATGGAAATTTTTTTCAAATTCAGATTAGTTTTTCAGCCAGGCTTATGAAATTACTACCATCATATCAGCATTGAGAGGCAGAATAATTTTGTAGATAGAAAGCAGGCTTAAGTACTTATTTTGTTTTAGGACTTAATTATATTCTTTTCTGACTTGTGCATTATTATTGTAAATTATATGTGTCTTCACATTTAATGGTATTTTATGTTTTCGCCACATGATAAATAGGAGGTAGTCATAAATAAATATCACCTGGTTATAAATATCAGGTGAATTGATTTTAAAAGTGAAGTCTAAATGATTCTACTATTAAGTATAAAATTACTAAAGGAAAGGGACCCCCATCAAGAGAAAGTGGGAAGTGCAAGATCATAATACTACCTACTGTTTTCTTGAGTAGCAAACAAGAAATGTATTTGTAAATCTTTCTGATGTCTGTATCTTAGAATTAAAAAACTTGTATTACTGCCTTACAAAAACCTGAGATTTAATTTATGACAGAAGGGAGAAGGAGATCTTCCCAAGGTTTGGGCTGTAGATTTTACAAAACCACCATTTTACATTCCCTGCGACAGTGTATAAAAGTGTATGTTATTGAATTTTCCTGTCAACACTTAGTAATATTAGACATTTTAAGTAGATGTGGGTCAGAGTGATAGCAAATGACATCAAAATTTTCATATAATTATTTTTTCTGGTAGGTGAGGAAATAGAGCAACTTTCCTATGCCATTAGCCTTCAGGATTTTTGTTCTGTTAAACACAGACACTCAAACACACATGCATATACACATAGATATGCATATGGTAAATATTTTTACTTATATATGTGTATATTTATATCTGTATTTTTTTAAGATTTTTATTTATTTATTTATTTGACAGAGAGAGAGAGAGAGAGAGAGATCACAAGTAGTCAGAGAGGCAGGTGGGGGGGGGGAGCAGGCTCCCCACTGAGCAGAGAGCCCGATGTGGGGCTCGATCCCAGAACCCTGGGATCATGACCCGAGCCGAAGGCAGAGGCTCTAACCCACTGAGCCACCCAGACGCCCCTATATCTGTATTTTTATACTAATACTGAACTCATAAGAATTAGAATCGTTGCAAGCATCTTTTCCCACAATGTCGCTTATATTTTAGCTTTATTTATGGCATCTTTGGAAAGAAGATTTTAATTTGGCCAAAGTTAAATTAATAATTTTTATTCATTCTCAGTTCTTTTTTAAGGTCCATTTTGTCTTCTCATTTACTACCTCAATATTATTAACATATTTCCTGCATTTTCTTTTAATATTTTTATGTTTTAATTCTTCTCATCAGGTTTTGATTTATATTAGATTTGTGTAGCATAAGCAATAAAAAGTCATTTTTCAAACCATTCCGAACACCTATGAATCCAACAGGAGATCGAAGAGAAGAAAAACAACAATTCTAGAAACAGAAAATCGACCACTTTCTGAAAGGTAGGACCAGCGGAGAAGTGAATCCAACGCGACGGGAAGATAGACCCCAGGGGGGGAGGGGCCGGCTCCCGGCAAGCGGCGGAACAACGGAGCACAAAATCAGGACTTTTAAAAGTCTGCTCCACGGAGGGACATCGCTCCAGAGGCTAAACTGGGGTGAAGACCTCACGGGGACAGCGTGGACTCAGGTCCCCCGGGGTCACAGAAGGATCAGGGGTGTCTGAGTGTCACAGAGCTCACAGGTATTAGAGCGGGGAAGCCGGCTGCGGAGACAGAGCCGAGGTTTCCTAGAGCCGTGGTCTGTGACACGGGCCGGTGCTCTGTGCGAGGGGTCCCCACAAGATCCGGGGAGACTCCGACCCAGGAGAGCTCAGGGATCTACGGGGTTGGGAGTCTCCAGGTGGGACTCTGCCAGAGACAGAGACGCTTGGTCACAGGCTGGGTGAGCTCGGAGCGCTCCCAGAAGCCAGGGAGACGGGACTGATTACGCACGATTTTCTCCAAGCGCGGCCGGAGCTGGGGAGACGGGAGTGATTAAGCGCTTTTCTCTGAAGGCGCACTGAAGACTGGGGCCCCTAGCTCTCGGCTCCTCTGAACTGGAGATTGGGAGGCCGCCATTTTCATTCCCGTCCTCCGGAACTCTACGGAAAACGTTCAGGGAACAAAAGCTCCGGAAAGCGAACATGAGAGGATTACTTAGCCCGGCCCCTGGTAAGGGCGGTGCAACTCCGCCTGGGGCAAAGACACCTGAGAATCACTACAACAGGCCCCTCCCCCAGAAGATTAACAAGAAATCCAGCCAAGACCAAGTTCACTTAACAAGGAGAATAGCGGATTCTTATCTGGACAAAATGACAAGGCAGAAAAACTCACCACAAAAAAAAGAACAGGAGGCAGGACCGAAGGCTAGGGACCTAATCAATACAGACATTGGTAATATGTCAGATCTGGAATTCAGGATGATGATTCTCAAGGTTCTAGCTGGGCTCGAAAAAGGCATGGAAGATATTAGAGAAACCCTGTCAGAAGAAATAAAAGCCATTTCTGGAGAAATAAAAGAACTAAAGTCTAATCAAGTTGAAATAAAAAAAGCTATTAATGAGGTGCAATAAAAAATGGAGGCTCTTACTGCTAGGATAAATGAGGCAGAAGAAAGAATTAGTGATATAGAAGACCAAATGACAGAGAATAAAGAAGCTGAGCAAAAGAGAGACAAACAACTACTGGACCATGAGGGGAGAATTCGAGAGTTAAGTGATGCCATAAGACGAAACAACATTAGAAAATTGGGATTCCAGAAGAAGAAGAAAGAGAAATAGGAGCAGAAGGTATACTGGAGAGGATTATTGTAGAGAATTTCCCTAATACAGCAAGGGGAACAAGCATCAAAATCCAGGAGGTGCAGAGAACACCCCTCAAAATCAATAGGAATCAGTCCACACCGCGCCATCTAATAGTAAAATTTACAAGTCTTAGCGACAAAGAAAAATTCCTGAAAGCAGCACGGGACAAGAAGTCTGTAACATACAATGGTAAAAATATTAGATTGGCAGGAGACTTATCCACAGAGACCTGGCAGGCCAGAAAGAACTGGCATGATATATTCAGAGCACTAAACGAGAAAAACATGCAGCCAAGAATACTTTATCCAGCTAGGTTATCTTTGAAAATAGAAGGAGAGATAAAAAGCTTCCAGGACAAACAAAAACTGAAAGAGTTTGTAAACACCAAACCAGCTCTACAGGAAATATTGAAAGGGGTCCTCTAAGCAAAGAGAGACCCTAAAAGTATTACCAGAAAGGAACAGAGACAATATACAGTAACAATCACCTACAGGCAATACAATGGCACTAAATTCATATCTCTCAATAGATATGAATAGATACCCTGAACGTAAATGGGCTAAATGCCCCAATCAAAAGACACAGGGTTTCAGAATGGATAAAAAAACAAAACTCATCCATATGCTGCCTACAAGAAACTCATTTTAGACCTGAATACACCTTCAGATTGAGAGTTAGGGGGTGGAAAACAATTTACCATGCTAATGGACATCAGAAGAAAGCTGGGGTGGCAATCCTTATATCAGATCAATTAGATTTTAAGCCAAGGACTATAATAAGAGATGAGGAAGGACACTCTATCATACTCAAAGGGTCTGTCCAACAAGAAGATCTAACAGTTTTAAATATCTATGCCCCTAACATGGGAGCAGCCAACTATATAAACCAATTAATAACAAAATCAAAGAAACACATTGACGAGAATACAATAATAGTTGGAGACTTTAATATACCCCTCACTGAAATGGACAGATCATCCAAGCAAAAGATCAACAAGGAAATAAAGGTCTTAAATGACACACTGGACGAGATGGACATCACAGATATATTCAGAACATTCTACCCCAAAGCAACAGAATACACGTTCTTCTCTAGTGCCCATGGAACATTCTCCAGAATAGATCACATCCTGGGTCATAAATCAGGTCTCAACAGGTATCAAAAGATTGGGATCATTCCCTGCATATTTTCAGACCACAATGCTCTGAAGCTAGAACTCAATCACAAGAGGAAATGTGGAAAGAGCACAAATACATGGAGACTCAACAGCATCCTTCTAAAAAATGAATGGGTCAACCAGGAAATTAAAGAAGAATTGAAAAAAACCATGGAAACAAATGATAATGGAAACACAACGGTCCAAAACCTGTGGGACACAGCAAAGGCAGTCCTGAGAGGAAAATATATAGCGATACAAGCCTATCTCAAGAAACAGGAAAGGTCTCAAATACACAACCTAACCCTACACCT
>RCUC01084751.1:0-17600 GCA_003697995.1 Taxidea taxus jeffersonii
AACAAGTCAGGAAATGACAGATGCTGGCGAGGATGTGGAGAAAGGGGAACCCTCCTACACTGTTGGTAGGAATGCAAGCTGGTGCAACCACTCTGGAAAACAGCATGGAGGTTCCTCAAAAAGTTGAAAATAGAGCTACCTTATGACCCAGCAATTGCACTACTGGGTATATACCCTAAAGATACAAATGTAGTGATCCGAAAGGGCATGTTCACCCGAATGTTTATAGCAGCAATGTCCACAATAGCCAAATTATGGAAAGAACCTAGATGTCCATCAACAGATGAATGGATAAAGAAGAGATGGTATATATATATATACAATGGCATACTATGCAGCCATCAAAAGAAATGAAAGCTTGCCATTTGCGACGACATGGATGGAACTAGAGGGTATCATGCTTAGCAAAATAAGTCAATCGGAGAAAGACAATTATCATATGATCTCCCTGATATGAGGAAGTGGAGATGCAACGGGGGTGGGGGTTAAGGGGGTAGGAAAAGAATAAATGAAACAAGATGGGATCAGGAGGGAGACAAACCAAAAGAGACTCTTAATGTCAAAACAAACTGAGGGGGGTGGGGGGAAGGGGCGTCAGGAGAGGGTGGTGTGGTTACATTATATGTTTATAATAAAATAAAAAAAAATTAAATAAGACAGGACCCCTCTCTTCTTGGAGAGAAAAGAGTAGCACAGTTAAAACAGATATGAAAGAATGCAAAAGTAGGATCCAATTAAATTTAATTATATCTATATCTATATCCATATCCGGATATATCTATATCCATATCTAGATATGGGTATAGATGTAGATATTTGCTTGAAACCACTAGAAACTGAACTCTGAATTCAACAAATCTTTTTCATGTGCTAAGTAAGTGCAGGGTTTAGGAAGGCCTGCTGTTCACTTTTGAACCTCTGTTCCTACAAAATGCCTGGCAATTATCAGGTAAAAACAACAATGTGAATGAATGAATAAATGAATCTTCCTGTATGGAAAAAGCTTACTAGGGAGTAAAGAGGTAAGACAAATATATAAAGAACTATAATATTCACTAGCAAATGATCCCAGTTAAGTGTTATGAAAGTTGACAAGTGGAGAAAACACTGTTGAAAATTAGGAATACAGGTTCAGTGACAGATAATATAATGAGTGAATTCTAGGGCAGTGGCAGAGGGTGAGGCAATAAAGGTAAGTTTTGGCATATAGTGGACACCTTCTTAAGCAATGGGAGCCACAACGGGATTTTAAAAAATTAATTATTTATTTGATAGAGAAAGAGTGCGATAGAGTACAAACAGGGGAAGGGGCAGAGGAAGAGGGAGAAGCAGGCTCCCCACTGAGTAGGGGGCTGGATATGGAGCTTGATCCCAGGACCCTGGGATCATGACTTGAGCTGAAGGCAGATGCTCAAAGGACTGAGCCACCTAGGTACCCCCACAATGGAATTTTTAAAAACACAACAATCTAATTGAGCTATGCAATGTTGAGAATAAGCCTGAGATAGGAGTGCCCATGTGGCTCAGTCAGTTGGGTGGTTGACTCTTGGTTTCAGCATAGGTCATGGTCTTGGGGTTGTGGGATCGAGCCTTGTGCTGAGCCCTGTGTCAGTCTCCGTGCTCAGCAGGGAATGTGCTTGAAGATTCGCTCCCTCTACCCCTTCCCCTGCTCATGCTCTTTTTCTCTCTCTCTCTCAAATAAATAAATCCTTTTTAAATTTTTGAAAAAAAGAATAAGCCAGAAAGTTGGGTCAAGCAGATTGGGGTGGGACAAAAACAGAGGTAATAACATGGTTAAGGAGGGTCTACAACAATTGTATAGATAATAAGAAATAAGAGGTCAAACTAAAGTGGACAATAAGATAGGGAAAAGAAGTAATTTTTCAAATATATAACAAAAGTGAGCTCTTTGCATGCTAGAAGTTTCTCGTTAAAACCAGGTTATAGCTTTTGCCTACTGAGTATATATGCAATATTGGTATGAAGGATGGAGGAGAAATCTAAATTGGAGGCTGAGAAGATGGTTTCTAGAAAAGTACTCTGTGCAAAACTGGGGAGAGGCAGAGGAGGAGATGTGGCCTCCAGGAATTCTGTTACAGATTGGAACTTTATAGGAATGTAGTGAAAGGAGATTTCACTCTGAGCTGAAGGTGAGGGATGGTGAGGATTTGGGGCATAACCTTAGCTGGATGGAAAGACAAGAATGCTCTTGTTCAGAACAGTGAGGAGAAACAGGCAAGCCGATGAAGCTCTCTTGACATATCTGTTATTAACAGCAGTTCTTTAATGGAGACCACTCGAGTTTATTGAAGCAATTATTTAATGTGTGGTCTATACAACTCCAAACACTGGGATACTTTATAATCATCCAATAGATTACAAGCATTTTGTTTGTTTGTTTCATTTAGGTCTTAATCTATGAGATCATATAGTAACAGCTTCAGCATTTGCCTGGTTTTTCATATTAAGGTTTTCAATCTCTTGGAAGATCCACACAAGTTTGAGAGTATATTAAATGCCATCAATTTAGCCAGAATCTCATATGGAAAACATAAATTACATGAGGATATATATTTTGGAAAATGTTATTTTCCAAGAGAAGTTTTTGATGTCTATCAGGAAAATTCAGATCTACCAAAAAAAAAAGAAGACCAAAAATCCTTTTGCTCATTTTTGGAAGTGACTTACGAACATTCATAATTATTTCTAATGGGGAGAGGCATCTTTATAAAGTGAGAGAAATAAATAAAGGAACAGTAAAATAAGAAAGTAGTGAATCCTCTTTGTTTCATTCTCCACTGATAAATTACCAGTTCTGGGAAAAATTAAAATTATTGTATCAATAAGATCAGTTTTGGCAACAGATCATCTTAGTAGTGACATGGCATTCCTGATCTTTACATTGTATAGTTTAATGGTAGAGCTTAAATTTTACTGTTTTGGTCATAGACCACTTTTAGGATTCAATGAAAACTTCACACACTATCCTCAGGAGACCATACAACTACAAATAAGCAAAGAATCTTGCATAAACAGACTTCAACATAACACTCTTGGCTACTCATTTCATTCTTGAAAGTAGACTCAAACAAAGCTTCTATCTGCAATTGCTAGATGAATGTCAGTATGGCTCTTCAGGATTTAACACTCCAAAGTCATCTGGTCCTTAGTTATCTTTGAAATTATGACAGTAATAATTCTCCTAATTCTACACATTCTTTAAAGAAGTTTGCGTTCTTTATAAAAGCTATTTGTCCTGAGACATAAGGTAGACCTCTATCTAATGATCCATACACGTAACTGGACCCAACCCCATCCGCCAGGTTCCATGTGTAGCAGGCATGGTGCCAGGCCCTGGGCCTGCAGCTCCCTCATCTGTTCTCAGTGGCATGTTGGTGGTGGAGCAAACTCTTGAGAGCACTGCAGTATACTTAATATTTTTAAAAAAGATTTTATTTATTTGAGAGAGAGACGGAGACAGTGGCAGAAAGCAGGAACAGGGAGCAGAGGGAGAAGCAGACTCCCCACTAAGCAAGGAGCCTGACATGGGGCTCGATCCCTAAACCCTAAGATCATGACCTAAGCCTAAGGCTTAGGCAGATGCTTAACTGACTAAGCCACCTAGGCACCCCGATACCTAGTATTTTGGAGAAAAACATCATGATATGTGTCAGACAGCATGAGAACTACTGGTCTAAGGTAGTTCAGTTTCAGTGTTAGATCAGACTACTTCCCATGCAGTGACATCACATGCTTGAGAGGCTGGGTCGGGCAAGCGCTGTGTGAAAAGCAAGCACTGAGTGAAAATCAATGTGGAGCAGAACATGACGGTGGTGACCTCCAACTGGATTCTAAGGCTTAAGAAGCTGTGCTATGCCCAATAAGCACACATATCTCATTAGCAAGTGACTGTCATCATATAAAAATGGAATAAAAATATTTTATTTCCCTTCAATTTACATGTACTATTTTTTTTTTCTCAAAAAACTACTGAGTTGTTAGGACATAAATATTTATTGTTTTGGGGACCAATTTAATAAAAGAAACTATTAGGTATTTCTTTAGGTCTATGGGCACCATGAAAAATTGCTGATGCATCAGGGGCATTGTGAGCCACAAGTCTGGGAATGAATGACTGTCCTAGAAGGGAACTAACTTGAATAAGACCTAGTCCCTGCTTTGTAGAGCCTCTTAGAGAGACGTAGGTCTTATAAACCACAGAAGTCAATTGGGATATTTGCTATCACAAGAATACAGACAAAATTCAAAGAGCAGGAATCTCAGGTGCCACTCTGTTAGACGCAAAAGAGAGACTTGAGGTGGCATGTGAATTTAGGTTTAAAAGACAGTGAGATTTTAACAGGTGGGCAGGAGAGGAAGAACATTCCTCTATAAAGAAACAGCATGAACAATGGCACAGAGGCATAAAATAAGAACCTTGTTTGGCTGGAAAGAACAAGGGCAAGGAGTGGCAAAAGGTAACCTGTTGGAAGAGCTGAGACATTTTATCCTGGACAATGGCAAGACAAAGGAAGCTTCCAGGCAGGGTATGATGAGGACTGTGCCTTAGAAAGGTAAGTATTACAGTGATACAAAAGGTGGGGTGGAGACAAGGAGTTAAGGGGAGAAAATATTGAAGACAACCATCATTTCTAGCTTGGATTAAACTTCTTGTTTGCCCAAACTGTGTTTTATTAATCTATGTATGAATATTACCTAGGACAAGCCTGGTAATATTTGAGACGCTGAATAAACTTTGGAATTTGAGTTACTTGAGGAGACAGAGAAATAGCTCATGGTAACTACGGGGAAATATCCTACAGCAGAGTGGCAAGGTCACACTTGCCATGTCAATTTGGGAATCATCCACCTAGAAATGAGAAAAGAAACTGACAAAATAAAATTTCACAGGGAGCAAATAGAGATTAAAGAGAGAAGCCCAGTGACGGATCCCTGGGGCACAGCCGCCCCTGGGAGTTGGATCCTCAGCTGCCAACAGAAGAGGACAGGCAAGGATGGAGGGGCACTGATGGGGTGAGAGCCAGAGGGAGAGCTGGCCCGGAGAAAACAAAGCAGGGCATACTTTCAAGATGGAGATGAGAGTCTATAATATTTAATGGGGAGCGGTGCGTCCTGTAAGGGACCTACTGGACATGGTTAATCAGCAGGTGTTTGATGCCCTTGGGGAGGACAGATTCAGGAGGACTTAGAGGCAGAATTGGACTACAGTGGAAGTGACCAGAGAGGCCCTTCTGGAGAAGCCTGGGGGGTGAAATGGATCTGAAATGGGAACTTAGGTGGAAAGAAGTTTGTGGGAAAATACTTTGAGGATAGGAGTAGCCTGTAGGGAGAATACAGTGGAGAGGAATAGAATACAGCCAGGTTCCTGTACAAGAGAAGGAAAAGATCATCCCAGTTTCCAGCAAGAGAGGAGTGGGGTTAAAAATATGCTTCATTCTTCTTCTCATCCTCCCTTTCTTCCTTCACTTCCTTCATCCTTTCCTCTGTATCCCCCTCACCCAGAGTCCAAGCAGGGTGAGGAGGGTGACCAGGCAGGGGTGAGTGAGGGTGGCCCGCAGAGGGTGAGGAAGAGTGGAGGGGAGGGCACTGGAGCCCAGTGAGGCAGGTGTTCATGCAGGGCAAAAGCTGGGTAGGGGGTCCGGCAGAGCTGAGTAGGGTGTGGAGGGTGTATTCCATAAGGTGGAACACCGAGGCCATGGGGTATTTCTTATGCACAGGAGGACTGACCCAGTCAGTACACATGTGAAGAATGAGGGGGCTGAATTTCTCACTGCTGAAGAGGAAGTCACAAATATGAAAGGAGACAAACTTAGTGAACTCTGGTTTTGTAGTGGAAATGAAGACACCAGTGTTTAAGTGCATGGATTTCAGCATATATAATTATGCATAGAAACAAACACAGATACAAGCGCAGGTGTGTATAATGGAACAACACACACGTTTCCCTAGCTTTGTCTACTGAGGGCATTGAAAAGGCCTGGTAACAGCAAATTTTCAATAACAATGAACACATCTAATACTAACACGACTTTGAAATAGAATTCTTAGCTAAAAGAAACCAGGAGAGATGGCGGATTCCAGGGTTGGGTACAGGAAGTCCAAGATGAACTGGCATTTGGTTTTGTGCCAGAAAACAGGGAAGTGCTCTTAGAAGGCAGGTCAAAAGGACACAGAAGCCAGCCTGAAGTGGCTTCCCCTGGCCAGAATGGTGACAAGCTGAGGCCAATATAATGCCAATAAAAGGTTATGCCCATTAAGTAAAATAGGAGATCATGAGTCTGTACAAATAAGTAGATTAATTGGGTGACAGAAAGTTTGCCGAGGACAGGATATTGACTTAGTTT
The DNA here is from genome assembly GCA_003697995.1 of Taxidea taxus jeffersonii. Taxonomy (NCBI): domain Eukaryota; kingdom Metazoa; phylum Chordata; class Mammalia; order Carnivora; family Mustelidae; genus Taxidea; species Taxidea taxus. The sequence continues at coordinate 6,366 of RCUC01084751.1, forward strand.
GATGGTACCTCCCACAAGGCACTTATCAACCACGAATAAACAAAGAGTAACTTTACAGAGAGAAGGCTGGGTGATACCACTTGACTCCAGTCCACGTGAACATCCTCAGTAACAGGTCAAACTGAAATCGTGGGCCACCTGAGAGGTGTCAATGAGGACACAAGATCGCTTTGGTGATATTCCTGTTAGAGATGCTTACCTTGAATCTAATCATCAGGAAACATCAGATGAACTCGAACTGAGGGACAGTTTGCAAAATAAGCTGTCTGTAATTTTTAAACATGTCGTGAAGTGAAAGTTCAGGAAAGACTATGGAACATTCCAGACTGAAAGAGTCAGGAGACATGACAACTGTATCTAATGACCAAATTTAATCCAAACATATATGGTGCTATTGCATTTTCACCATTGCCATGCAGGGTTTCTCCCTTGGTGGCAATGCCCTCAGCCTGGGCTCTTGAATGAACACGCATGGAGAGGACATGCGCCCAAACAGCCATCCATGTGGCTTAAAGGAGAGCCCTGCAGCCAAGCCCAGCCCAAAGCAGGGAGGCTCCAGAGATTCATAATGGCAAGTTCTATCTTAAAGAGTGAAATGACTAAAAACTGTTGGAGGAACTTTGAGTCTAGGTGGAACAACCGACAACAGAACTGGGTCACCAAGGAAACTGCAGTCTCTTTTTGGATCCTCAGACTCCTGGTTGCAGTTCTCTAATCGGAAGACAGCAGGTTTGGGAAGCTGCTATCCCCAGGATCTGACTGTTGTACCAGGAGAAAAGAGGGGTCGAGCCCTGCTTCTCAGTACCTACGAGCCAGAACCTGGACCCTAGAGTCCCTACCAGAGCCACAGAAAACAAGACCCTTCCACAGCTCAGTGCCACTGGATCAACAGTGGAAACTGCAAAACTCGGGCCCTCCGTCCCATCTGCCAGCCCTCACTAAGTACAGCTGACTGGCCAGACTTAAATCACATGCTCACTCCCCTCCCCAAGGAAACCTTGGAAATGAAGCTTTAAACCATGAAATCTCTGTATTACGGAAGGGCATGCTAGAAGAAGAATGGAGCAGATGTAGAATTTCAAGCCACCATATTTATCAAAGAGGGCAGGGTAGCAAGGAAGGAAATAATATAGTTCATTTAGACAATGGAATACTACACAGTAATGAAATTGAATGAACTAAGGGTAAGGAAATCAATCTATAAATCTCAGTATATTTTGTGCAGAAAAGGAAGTAATAAAACAATAGAGTTTAATACTATTTCTATATAGCTAAAAAACACTGCAAAACAATACTATGTATTTTTTTAAGGAAGCACAAATATGCGGCAACATTCTAAAAGCATGCATTGGAATGATGGCTAGTGGGTTTACCTTTTGGGAGGGAGTGAGTTTGGGGAGGGTGTCCACAGGGTTGTTTCGGTTACCTGTTGCTGCAATTAACAGACCATCCCAAAACAGAGTGGCTTTAAAGCCACAGCTATGTGGGACGCCTAGGTGGCTCAGTGGGTTAAAGCCTCTGCTTTCAGCTCAGGTCATGATCCCAGGGTCCTGGGATCGAGCCCCACATCAGGCTCTCTGCTCTGTGGAGAGCCTGCTTCCTCCTCTCTCTCCCTGCCTGCCTCTCTTGCCTACTTGTAATCTCTGTCTGTCAAATAAATAAATAAATAAATAAAATCTTTAAAGCCACAGCTATGTACTTGCTCATGATTCTGTGGGTTGGCAGTTGGGCAGGGCAGGCTGGGGGGGGGGCGGGGCGGAAGAGGGCTCATCTCAGCTCCACGTGGTGTCAACAGTGCTCACTTGTAGGTCTTTCTCCACTTGGTTTGTCAGCTAGAGGTGCCTGGTCCCAGATGTCCTCACCTACAGCTCTGGGACCTCAGCTTTGAAACCTGAACCTCTCTCTCTGTAAGAGAGCTCTCCCCATGCACTCTCTCACCTTCCAGGAGGCCAGCCTGGGCTTGCTCACAAAGAAGCAGCATTCCAGCAGGCTGACAGAGGAAGCTGTGACATCTCTGTCTTAAAACCAAAGCCCAGAAGGCATATAATGTCATTCCACCATATCTGATTGTCCCAACAAGCCATAGGACCAGCCCAGGGCCAAGGGTTGGAGAAACAGACTCTTGATGGTAGGAGATGCAAAGAACTTAACATTTACATGTAAGGTGTCACAAAGGAGCTCCCAATGGGTATACACTATTTTATTTAAGCTAATCTAACAATATCTATATGATTTGATAATATTGACTACTGGATATAGTTGTCGATGACATCATTTCCTCTACTTGGTCTTTATGTACAAAATATTTCACAGTTTAGAAAATGAAATTAAAATGGTTGTAATGGATTGATGCCCATATAGGCAACCTACACATAGCAGAGACTATATACTCCTTCATGCTCCTTGGAGCCCCAGAGCCATTCAAGTTCCTGGCCTTTCAGAGCCTGACTGTTCAGCTGTGTTTTCAATTCCAGAATGTAACCCATAGACTAAAAAAATACACGGTATGATAAAAAGCAAATTATACTTGGAGAACAATTTTTTGTGTGTCATCGGAGTGCATAGCTGAGTGGGAGTTGGAGCTTCTGGAACATGCACTTTAGGCATCTATTTATTGCCACTGATTTTCACTGAGTCTGACAGACTCTTGGGCTAAACTCTGTCCACATATATTTAGAAAAACACAGGTAGAGGGTAAACTGGGGTAGCCCTGATGGGAGCTAGATGACACAGTGAAGCATCATGGGGGTCCCTTGGTGAACAAGGACCATAAGGGAAGGGGGTCTGGTCAAACACACCAGACCCAACAGCAGGACCTGACTGTGACATGAAGTCATGGTTCCTGGCACATGTGGCTTCTAGTATTAAAAGGAATCCCAGGCCAGCCTGGGAAGAAAAGAGCCTTTGAGAATTGAAAGGGCTACTGTACTAAAAGCTCTAATGTTTTCAGACCCAAACAGTCCTGCTTGAGAACCCCAAAAGTCCTAAGAAAGGACGAGTGTTTTCCTTCTCAATTTGTATGAAGCATATTGAAATTCTGACCTTAAATCATATTGATGTTTGCCCAGTATCATCATGATGGGGTGGGGCAAATCCCCCTTGTAAATGGCTTTGGGGCCAATGGCTGTGGGAAGAGAGCTCCCAGCCTCAGAGTGGCTTTTCTGTGGAAATACAGGCCCAGGTCAGACAGGGCAGACTTGGGGGCTGGCCAGCTAACAGGCCATTTCATGTAGGCACATAGGCATAGCCTTGGGGTTTCCAGAAATATTTTAGGAGGATGATTTTTCAAAAAGCATCTTCTGCCAGTCAAAGGGATAAGGACTTGGATCCATCAAGACTAGAGTTGTACTTTTAATGGGACTTAAGAGGTAACTGACTCTCAATGGCATTTAGACTATGTATTTGTATTTTCCCAGCATTAATGCAAGTAACATTTAGCATATCTTTAATTACAAGAAGTTTATGGCATCCATATAGAACTCATTTCAGACTCTAAAGCCTCAGGACACTGTAAACATGTTTATAATGTGTTTTCTTTAAGTACTGAATTTAGGCAGAGAACAAACTACCCTACCAGCACTGGGTACATACAGACTCTTTCTTTTATTATCTAATGATTATGATGATGACAATAATGACCACCAGCTGCTGCTGCTCTGACACACTTTCTCCTGCTTCCTTATATCAACCTGTAATGAATCCCAGTTCTTCTATTTTGGGTTAGCTTTTATATTAGTCAGGGTTTTCTAAAGAAGCAGAACCAAAAGAATGTATGTACATACAATTATTTATTGTCAGGCCTTGACTCACTTGGTTATGGAGACTGAGAAGCCCCATGGCCTGTAGTTGGCGAGCTGGAGACCCAGGAGAACTGATTGTGTAAGTTTCAGTCTCTGTCCAAAGACCCAAGAACCAGGAGTGCCAATGGTGCAGTTAGTTCTGTCGTGAAAACCAGCAGGCTCGAGACCCAAGAAGAGCCAGTATTTCGACTCAAGCCTGAAGGCCACAAAAAGCTGATGTCCCAGCAGCTCAAGGTGGTCAGGGAAGAAAAGTTCCCTCTTACTCACAAGACGGTCAAGCCTTTTAGTGTTATTCAGGCCTTCAACTGATTCAACTGATTGGACAAGGCCCGCCCACGTTAGGGAAGGCAATCTGTTTTATTTAGTCTACTAAGGTTAACATAACGCAAATGTTAACCTCATCCAGACACACCCTCACAGAAGCACCACGAAGCCAAGATAAGTCAACACATGCAATTAACCACCACAGTTTTACTATGTGATAAGATTCGCAACTTTTAAATGTGCAATTCAGTGGGTTTTGACACATGCATAAGGCAGTGTCCACCAACACCACAATCATGATTCAGATGTTTTCATTAGCCCCAAATGTTTCCTTGTGCCCTTGGCTGTCAATCCCTGCCACCATACCCAGACCCCTGGCAACCACAGAAATGCTTTCTATCACTATAGCTTTGCCTCTTCTAGAAGTTCATATAAATGGAACCATAAAAGATGTGGTCTCTTATGCCTGGGCATTTCACTTAGCTTAATGCTTTCAAGATTCATCCATATTGTTTAGTGTGTTTGTCATTCGTTCCTTTTTATTGCTGAACAATATTCCACTGTACAGATGAACCACAATTTGTTTATTCACTCACTGAAGGAAATTTAGGTTGTTTCTAGTTTTGGGCAATTATTAAAAGAGCTACTGTAAACATTTATGACATGTGACAGCATAAGTTTTTGCTTTTCTAAGTTAAGCTCCCAGGAGGGGGGTTGGTAGGTCTTATGGGAGAATAGAGGGATAAACTGATAGGAAGCTGCCAACCTGTTTTCCAGAGGGGCTGAATCATGGTGCTTTCCCACCTGCAATGTATGAAAGGTCTGGTTGCTGAATATGTTCCTAAGAAATTGTATTTCAGGACAATCAGCAGAGGGAGAGAACTCCAGCAGAAACCCAGTGCTCTAGAAATAAACTAAGCTACTTGAACTGGGAGAACTTCAGAGTTGAGGCATTTGAGGCAAGAGTGAGAAGGAAAAAAAGGTCATAAAGAAGCAATTATCACTTCAAAATGTAGGGGATTTTTGCCCGAACAAAAACAATTACAGGCAATGAAAATGGCCTGTGGCAGAGAGTTGCAAGAAAAATAAACAAGTCTGATTTAGTAAACAAACCAATGGTTAGGAAAAAACCAGACCTGATGACTAAAGACAAAGAAAATCATTCAATTCAGGACATCTCCCCCCTGGTTTTTTGTGTGTTTGTTTTGTTGTTGTTATTTTGTTTTGTTTGTATTACTCTAATTGCAGCATGTCCTTGTTGAGAGAATTATGTTCTTAAATATTCACTAACTATTAATCTACATACAACACATCTATCTATATGAGGGTGCATAGCATAGGACAGTGTTTCTTAAACCTTTTTTTTTTTAAGATTTTATTTATTTATTTGAGAGAGAGATCACAAGTAGGCAGAGAGCGGAAGCAGGCTCCCCGCTGAGCAGAGAGCCCCATATGGGGCTCGATCCCAGGACCCTGAGATCATGACCCGAGCTGAAGGCAGAGGTGCCCCATGTTTCTTAAACCTTAACATGCATAGGAATCACCTGGGGACGTGGCTAAATGCAGCTTCTGCATTGCACTTCGGTATTCCAGCAAGGCCATGGGTAAGGACATCACTGCTGGGCTGCAGGCCAGTGATTCCGAGTGCAGACTCTGGGGCCATATGCACAAGTTCAAGTCCTATCTGTGTCAGAGCACATTTCTTAGCCAGTCTGCAAAAAGTGGGGGTAAAGTGGGGGTGCCAGCCATGCATGGGAATGTCCCAGGGTTATCGTGACGATTCCATGAATGACTATGGGTCTGGCACTTAGATGAGTGCTGGCCACACCATAGGTGCTGTGTCAGACTCTTTCAGCTTCAGTGGATTCCAATGGCCAAGGCAGCAGCCTGTCTGACAGCTTTAAACCACGCTGATTGAGTACACAGTGCTTTACTTCCTCCTAGGTCCCGAGCCATACTTCTGGCAGCCACCAGTTCTACTCTGGGTAATTAAGGGAGCCCCTTCAGAGCCACTAGGCTGAGAGGGCCTTGCAAAAAGAAAACCCAGTGAAAGAATTTCAAAGAGAGAGAGACTGACCATTCAGTGTGCTTTACCTGTTGGAAATGTCAGCAGGTTCATCCCCTTGGGGAGACCAGGGCCTCCACACAATAGCTATTCCTACAAGCAGCACTAGTACTGGATGGAGCTCAGACGGTGCATTTGAAAGAATTTCCAGCCTAACCGGAGGCCCAGTGGATGGCTAAGAGAGCTGCGCCCGCCCGCCTGCCCTTCTCTCCAGGAGAGCCAGGCAGTCACTTGGCCACACCAGCCAATGAATAGACACTCTATTGTTGTTTGCCTCCTGCCCCTTTAATCTGCCTCCAGCACCCCTGTAGACATCCTAATTGGTCCTATGGATCCAGCCTTCTCTGGCCTGTCAGCTCTGCTCTGTGTTCATGGCCCGCTTTCATCTCCCTGCTCGCTTGGCATACTGCTCTATTCTCATGGTTTCTGATGTTAAAATGCAGCTTGTAGAGCTTGGATGATTTTCATACCATTTCTGCCTCCCTGTTCGTAACTGTACTAGAAAAACAGCTGTTAATCTCAATTAGATTTTGACTGCTAATTAGTAGCTACCTGTCAGGATCAAGCAGCCTTCATCCCGGTGCCTTCAGCTATTTCTCATGCAAGAGGTACACTCGGTTTCCATGAGAACTGTTTAGCTAAATGCCACCTCACCCAAAACTGCCCCTTCTTCTCTCTCCAGGAAGCTCTGAGGTTCTTGGTCTACTTGCCTGTTCCCTGGTTTTCTTCATTTCATCGTCCAGCCGGAGTTTCCAATGAAAGCCACTTTCTCTCTCTTGCCGGTGTGTCCTGGAAGGGAAATCAGGGGATTAATAAGTCCACTAACTGAACTCTGGTTAAGAACCCATGCTTTCGAATTTCATCTTTAGACTTCTGATTTCCAGTTCTGCATGGAGGAAGCTTGAAAGTTGCCACTCCATCCGAACAAGTAAGAAGCTGAACCAACTGAGAAATCAACTTTTCTTCGATCTATAAAGGAAGGATGGTCCTGGAGTAAAGTGCAGCCCCTCTCCCTCAACAAAGTGGAGAGACTGAGGGGCAAATATGGAGAATCACAATCCACTGGAGCACGATGTCTGAGGAGGCAACGCACACCAGGAAAACTTGAACTCTCACAATGTCTGAGGAGGCAACACGCACCAGGAAAACTTGAACTCTGACAAATTGCTGGAGGCTCAATGAGGACAACTCTGAGAGGTAACAACTCCAGCAGGATCCAGTCACTGAGGACCCCTACACTTGGGGGAGTTTTCCCTCCCGGAGGTCTACCAGGTCCTCATGATGCTTCCCAGAGCCAAACACCCAGATACCTCCCACAGCAAGAGGGGAAAAGGAACAATTTTGAATAATGTCAGGACCTTCTGTTCTTTACAAAATCTCCCAACCTGCGTGGGTTTTTCCAGAACCATAACCTGGAGTCAGGGATACAGCCAACTCTGGTCTCCTCTCGCTATCCTGTTCTACTGAACGGGCAGGGGCTGGGGTTCAGCCATGTGAGGCTCACACTGCAGCTGCAGGCTGACTCAAACACTGAGCTCTGCTAATAGGAGTATGAAACTCCATCCTAGACTCATGCATTACACCACGTTGCTAGGCGCTAGCTCACAGCAGTTTACTTTACCCAGTACATCATGTCTGGCTATCAGGACAAAATTGCAAGGCATACTGAAAGGTGAAAAGCACAGATTGAAGAGACAGAGCAAGCAATGGAACCAGACTCAGATATGGCAGGGCTGTTGGAATTATCAGACGAGGAATTTAAAACGACGATGATTAACATACTCAGGGCTCTGATGGGTAAAGTAGACAGCATGCAAGAACAGACGGGCAATGTGAGCAGAGAGATGGAAATTCTATGAAAGAACCAAAAAGAAATGTCAGAGATCAAAAATACTAACAGAAAAGAAGAATACCTTTGATGGGAGACTGGATGCAGCTGAGGAAAGAATCTGAGCTTTAGAATATCTCAACAGAAATTGCCCTAACTGAAAACCACAGAGAAAAAAGACTGGGGGATAACAAACAAACAAACAAACAAACAAAACAGAGCGTCCAGGAACTGTGGGGCAACTACAAAGGGTTTAACACAAGTAATGAGAATAGTAGAACAAGATGGAAAGGAACAGAAGAAACATTTGAAATCATAATGACAGAGAACCTCCCAAATTACCATCAGAAAGCAAAGCACATATCCAGGAAGCCGAGCAAACACTAAGTGAGATAACACCAGAAAGCCAAGTCCTACTGTGTGCTGTATGTATACTCAGTGGCTGTGCTGTGCTACGGTGGCAGAAATGACTAGCTGCCACAGAGAACTGATTCACAAAGCCAAAAGTATTTATTATCTGACTCTTCACAGAAAACAATGCTTACTCTAAACTGCATGCAACTTTTGCAAAGCCAAATGGCACCCTTCTTTTCCTGTTGGTGAATGAGAGCTCTGAATAGAGGTGAGTGCAGTGGGCAAGATGGGGACAGATGAGGGCACCTGGGTGGCTCAGTGGTTAAAGCCTCTGCCTTCAGCTCAGGTCATGATTCCAGGGTCCTGGGATCGAGCCCCACATCGGGCTCTCTGCTCAGCGGGGAGCCTGCTTCCCTTCCTCTCTCTGCCTGCCTCTCTGTCTACTTGTGGTCTCTGTCTGTCAAATAAATAAATTAAAAAAAAAAAAAAAAAGATGGGGACAGATGGCAAGAGGGATATTTTGACTTCCAAAGGAGGAGGTTCAGATTCTACCTGGTGGCAGTAACTTGTCTGGGGTGCATGCCTGTTTCCTCAGCTCCCAGGAAACTCTTAGAATTCCCCTTGTTGGAACTTCCACTTCAGAGAGCTGTGTTATATAGAAATCACTCTAGGGAGAAAAATCTCTTCCTCCTCTCTCTGCTAGCATTGAGGGGGTATGAAATTCTCAGTCTCTGCTCCCCATTCCCTCCAACACTGACATGAGGCACCTTCCCTACAGAGAAGGTTGTGCTAAATGTTATGGGCAGTAGAGAGGGGGGTCTATTGGCCCAAGTGCTAGGAATGTAGATTTTTATGTAATTATTCTGCTGATTGTCCCTTTAGCATCTGTGTTTGACCATGAGCTTGGAGTTTTCCTGGAACATGAGTTCTTGAATGCTATGTGTGTCAGAATTACCTGGGGGGGCTTGTTAAAATCCAGACGGTTGGGACCCACTCCCCAAACTTCTAACTCGGTCTGCGCTGAGATTTAAGAATTTGCATTTTCCATAAGTTCCCAGGAGCTGCTGCGGCTGCTAGTCCAGGGACCATCCACTGAGAATGACTGGTTTAGGGCTTTCATGGGAAGAACTGTTCTTACCTGTAGAGGAGGACCTTTTCCTTTGTTGCTTTGCAGCACAGTCTCTCTACTTTCTATCTTCCACAGCTTCATCAATTTCTGATAATCATCCTTAAGTTATTTGTTTGTTTCATGTAAGATCTGATTCTTCCAAACTCTCTTCTTATCTATTCCATGGGCACTGGGGACTAGAGAACAGGTAGACACATATGCTTCATCTTCTATTCTGATTTACTCTTTCCTTGTAATTTCTTCTGGTTCATTTATGCTGAAGGAGTACTTCTCATTCTATATTTACCTCTACCATTTGATAGGTCAATGATCACCCACTGCAATGTATTTTAGAGTGGTAATTTAACTTTGTTTTTCCAAATAGTTAACTATCTCCCAGTACCATTATTCAATAATGATTCCTTTTCTCACTGATTTGTGATGCCACCTTTAATATATACTAAGTTCGCATCTATACTGGGGTCGATTTCTGGGCTATCAAATCCGTTACATTGATCTGTCTCCCGATTCTTTTGTCAGTAGCACACTGCTTTAATTATTGAAGTTGTATTATCTGATAAGGCAAATTCTCTTTCATTAGTCTTTACTTTCAATATATTCTGGGTTATTTTTGCCCTTCATCTTCAAAATTACTTTATCGCATTCCCTCCTCCCCATTTATCTTTGGCTTTAATGAGGATTTCATAAATCTATTAGGTATTTTGTATAAGATTGACATTACTTTTCCAATGCAAAACCATTAGTCTATTTATTCAAGGCTTCTTTTATGTATCTCAAACTTTTGTAGTGCTCTGCAAATAGGTCACATACTTTTCGAGGTATTTTTATATTTTCTGTTGAAATTATGAGCTAGCACTTTATTTTTCATTACAGTTTCTTTTCCCCATTTTGAAACAGTTTTGGGGGTGGAGCAGAGGGAACACTTGTAAGAAGGGCCTTTTTATCTTAAAGAATTCAATGTGATTGGGGGTTTTGGCTCTCAAAAGTGGGTGTTTATTTTGGATTTCAGTATATTTGAATTAATGGCAATGCTCGGTGGTTCTTGACTTAAAACCCATAATAATATGTTTGCATTTTGCTGAATTTTTGCAATAAAACAAAAAGAATGTTAAAAATCAAATAATAACAGAAACGTAATTCATAGTTAAGTTTGCCCACCAGTGGGCAGGGACAATGGAGTGTATCAAGCATACAATTAAGCAGACATCCTCTTTTCCATCTTATCCAAGGGCAGTTCATTCAGTGCCTGAATAGCGCTAGAGTATGTCATCCTCTTAACAATATTTTTTAATTTAGTCAATACTCCCAAATGATCTTTCCACTTCAGGATGATGTTTTGCATACTGCCTTTCATTCACAAAAGAGAATGTATTCTTCAGGTAATAAAATCTTACTCTGGTACTAAAGTTCAACTCGGCATGCTCTGAAGATGTGCTAACCTGAAAATGCAACTATAATACGAGGGGGTATATCCAACTTAAAGATTATCTTAGAACAAAAGCTTACATAGGGTGCCTGGGTGGCTCTGTGGGTTAGGCCTCTGCCTTTGGCTCAGGTCATGATTTCAGGGTCCTGGGATTGAGCCCTGCGTCGGGCTCGCTGCTCAGTATGAAGCCTGCTTCCCCATCTTTCTCTGCCTGCCTCTCTGCCTACTTGTGACCTCTCTCTCTATCAAATAAATAAATAAAATCTTTAAAAAATGTAAAAAAAAAAAAGCTTACATAAAACAGTAAACAACTGGAAGCAGAAAGAAAGAAATCCCAAAGCCTAAAGTAGTCATCAAATACATAGTGGT